>OZ023313.1:51884929-52039929 GCA_964007375.1 Ophion obscuratus
ATATGCAAACACCGGCCTAGCCTTGGCGTACTAACGTACTCAAGTACGCAGCCGACAAAATCCTCGATATTAACTAGCGCGCTAATATTTTATATGATATAGACAAATTACATTTTAAATAACGCACTTTGCATGATAATCGAAAATAACATACCGCAACGCCAAACAGGGCTTGGACAAGGTTAATTTGGACCGAACGAAAGCGTAAGGTTTTCGCCTCCCGAGTACTCTTTCACCCTCTAGACGCGCCTCCAAGCGAACGAAAAAAAAAAAATATAACCGGGGACTGTTCCTCAAAACTCGTAACACGACTCAGGAGCGAAAAACCCAGACTTACCCAGAGATAGAGGATGGAAAATCGGGATTACCGCTCTGATGTTCCAGCCGGCACTCACTGACTCTAACAATGGCTTCCAAAAACTCGACTGGACGCGAGCTCGCCAAATTCCCGACTGCCGATTCCTCACGTTACATGCCGAGGCTCGGCATCCCGCACGCCCTCGCCGAGCCGGAGCAAGGCTTGCCCTAGCAGGACAATATCGTTGTTTCTCTCTCCTTTATAAAGGAATTCTGAGAATTTGCCGCCTCGTATCGCGACGGTGCCGAATTTCAAAATTCAGCAACCGTTGCGATTGACGCGTATGGCCTTCAAGGTCGGTCAAGACCCGGCACCACCCCGCCGATACCCGCGTGCGGATTTCCCCTCGCAATGATAGAAGCTGGCACCACGAACGCCTTCCTCCAGGACCCGGTGATCGACGGCGAACGCGAGGGAGGCCATCCCCGCAAGAGCAAAGCGTCCCTCGAAACCTACTGTGGGCCCACACTCGACGCTGAACGCCGAAAGTACATCACTGGCAGTCCGCCACCGCCCACTGCGGTCCCATCTGGGAGGCGCCGGTTTTTACGGACTGCGACGCCCTTGTTTCCGGCAGGAAGGTGCGGCTCCCAGGCCGCGTGGTCAGAGGGGCGGGGGACACGTTGGGTTGGCCCTAAACCAGCGTTCTCTCGGGCATCCCTTAACCTTGAGTCGTCCTAAATTTAATCATTTCAATTTAAAGAAAAGAAAAAAAGCATATGATCTCTTGGTACTGCGAGCACGCTACACAGGCACGGCCACCACGAGCCCGATGTCTCCGGCCAAAGGCCGCGTTACTTAGCAAATTAATTGGGATTCCCTTAAGGGTGTCCCGTCAATATTGTAATACCCAGCAAACAAAAATAATAAATTCGCTGTTCTACACCTTGTCCTGGTCCCGAATTGTCAGTCGGTAATTTGGCTGCCGGACGCGCCTCCAAAAGGGTCGTGAACCCTTCCCACTGCTCGAAGTCACTCCGCTCGAAGTGACGGGACGAAAAACTTTTTTAGCGTATAAAGTGAGAAGATTCCTTAAATCAGTCAGACAAAAAAATACACTGAAACGGAAATTCGTTCGGAGACAATTCAAAATTCATATCTTTTTCAGCGGCCTCAAGTAAGATCAACAAAGCGCGCCACCAATGTATGATCATCTGAGAAACACGCACTTCACTGACTGGAGTTGACGGTTATAAAAATAATAAAATTAGATTATTATTTAAAAAAATAAAATCTATTTACGATACCATTATCTCGCCAATGTTGTACATGTGTTTTCCTAGGTTTCTACGAGTTTAATTTCTTGAAACACTTTTCCCTGCTAAATATGAATTTGAAACTATACTGGTATAGTTTCTTCAAACATATTTGAAATTGTGATCTGAGCTAAAGGATAAATAGATTTGTACCCTATAAATGAAGAAAGATTTTTTTAAAAATCATATTATTATAATAAAAGAGACATATCACTATTATAGAAAAATACAACGTATGAACCTCACGAGTACACTGCGAATACTGTGCAAGGTCTTGGCGCGCATAGTTACGAAAAAATAGCTTGGCGAACCGTTTCGACTTCCTAACTACCTAACTCTCAGGTTCAAAATAATAAAATTGCTTCTAATTAGATGGTAGCGGCGATTGGAGATATTATTTTTGAGACCATGGCAATATTGTCCCGTCCTGAAGGGACGTGGCCATATATTCATCGCGATTCCCTCCTTTTTGCCTACGCCTAGCGCAATAACATGGGATGAGGGTGTAAGAAGGGATAGTGCATGCAAGGGTAGGAATAACGCAGTGATCCAATTACAAAATGAATTGGACAACTCGAGTTTCTAACGATACGGCGTTGACTAAAATTAACCAACCGGGTTAATTTGGTTGATTTGAAAATATTAGACAGTTCGCTAACATTTGTTAGGTTGCCGAGGATACAGTGGTCAGATATACAACGGGTCGAGTTCGGGCCTCCGTAGGTGGGCCGGACCGCTCGGTTGTGTACGCTTCGTTACAGGATTGGCGGAGCTGGTGTTCTTCGGGTTGATCCAAGTTTTATTATAGGAGTATTTTTCGCGAACCGAATTTGAATTAATTGATTATTTACGCAATACGATATTAGTGAAACGCTCAATGTAGACACTTGGGACCCCCCCCCCCCCCCCAAAGTATCACCGGTTTGTCGTACCGAGGGAGCTTGCGTGTTTCAATGACCCCGAGAGCTGTGTCAGCGGTAGCGTAGCTACCAGTAGGGCTACCCAGAAAAGATGACAGAACACAAAACAGAAAGATAGAAGTTTACGGAGCAGGAGCACGGATCTCCAGTCTCGGTCGGGGTTGGGGGTGAGCATGCAGGCCCTAGCCGATCATCAACCAGCCACTGTACAGCTTCTCTTCAACAGAGAACCAAATTGAGATGCAAGAGAAAGGTACTGGAACAGAGGTGGGTATCAACCCCTTTAGGAGGAGAGACTCTCTAAGGAGAACGCCGCCAAGAGAAAGATCCATCTCCCGGGCAGCCAGCACGCCGAACAATTCAGCCCGCACTCCGCAGCAGGTAAGCAGGGGCGACGGAGAAGTACGAGAAAGAGGGATGAAACAACCCCGAAAGAGAGCAAGAGAAGAAACACGCCAAGAAAACGGGACGAAGATGGAGGGTCAGAAAGGAGCAAATATACTGATCGAATTAAGAACCCTAGTCACCAAGCTCGAAAAGCAGCCCAGACAGCTAACAGTAACAATAAAGGATACACCGAACACAAAAGCTGGAATCAAGAGGGGAATTAGAGGAATCAATCAGTCAGCCGACGTCTTCAACAGTAGATGTACGAAATGGGAACTGTATCCTACGGAGCGGGCACTCAACGTCCCAGAGACAGCGGGGCGGAGACCTCGGACCACAGAAGTAGAAGTGCAGACCGACCTATATCAGGTGGGAAACTAAGTTCCCGGGTTTCACACATGGATGGCACTAACGACATATGCAGTTGGCATACAGGTTTAAAATTGGGGGTCTTCATAGCTTGGACATCTGTTAAGAATACCCAGTCGCACTATAAACAAATATCGCAACACAACGACCTTTTTTCTAACCTCGAAAATGTCAAAGTTTGTGCCAAATAAACAGCATTGGCGGGAAGCATTGCTTTTCTGCTTCAACCTAACAAAACAGCAGCTGAAGCACGTCGGTTACTTGAGGAGGCCTACGGCAAACATATACCATAAAAAATAACGTGTGAAGATTGATTCAAGCGGTTCAGAAGTGGCGATTTTGAGACTGGGGACAAGGGGCGCTCGGGAAGATTGCAAACATTTGCGGACGCCGATCTGCGAGGGTTATTGGATGAAGATGACACTCAAACAGAAGATCAACTTGCCGAGGCATTAAATGTGACTCGGTAATGTATGTCGAAACGTTTGCACGGCATAGGAAAAATTCACAAGGAAGAAAAGTGGGTGCCGCATGAGTTGACTGAGAGACATATGGAAAATCGAAGAGCCACTTCCGAAATTTTGCTTTTGCGGCAGAACAGAAAGAGTTTCCTGCATCGAATTGTTACTGGCGATGAAAAATGGATATATTTCGAGAATCCCAAATGCAGAAAATCGTAACTTTCACTTAGCGAACGGTCAACATCGACGGCACGGCCAAATCGCTTCGGAAAAAAGGCAATGCTCTGAGTTTGGTGGGACCCGAAAGGAATCGTGTACTATGAGCTGTTGAAACCGGGCGAAACTGTCAATGGGCATCGCTACCGACAATAACTAATCAATTTGAACCACGCACTGCTCGAAAAACGGCCAGAATGGGACACGAGAGACGAACGTGTGATATTGCAGCACGACAACGCTCCGTACCATCGCAGTTCCATCGTCCAAGGACACCATAAAAACACTGAAATGGGATCTGCTACCGCACCCGCCGTATTCGCCAGACCTGGCCCCTTTAGACTATCACTTGTTCCGGTCGACGGCGTATGGCATGGGTGGGCTACACTTGGCCAATTACGATGCAGTACAAAATTGGTTGGACGAATGGTTTTAGTCGAAAAACGCGTCTTTTTATCGTCGCGGTATTTATCTATTGCCAGAGAGATGGCAAAAATGTGTAAATAACGAGGGACAATACGTCGAATGAACCATTTTTTGTATTTGTCTTGAAATTTTCGATTTTTTATTGGTCAAACAACCCGGAAACTTAGTTTCACACCTAGTACTTGCCGGTACAGGAGCCACACAGGAATACCAGAGATGCAGCCACGCAAGTAAGTATGGACAACGAAGCTCAGAAGATAACCGTGGAAAACGGTACATCATTTGAATATGTCGTGAGAATCATAGACCGAAAATGGCCAGAAGATATTTATGAAGCAACAAGCGTAAGTACGGAGAGCCTGACCGGACTCAAGGACGAATGGGACACCGCGTTGGTGGTGGATCCAAATGACGATGGGGAAAGAGGCCCACTAAGGAGCCTGAAAGAAAAATACCGCGAGCCTGGTGATCTGATGAAATACAAACTAGAGAGCGAAACTAGAGGCGAAAAGGGAAGGCGTACCTTATATGAAGCAATCTTAAGTCTGAGAAAGCTGGCGTACGAGCATAGCCGGAAAAAAATAGCTATAGCAACCCCAGAGGGAGTGGACAGAGGATGCACGAGGAAGATACTAGAATGGGTATTCAAAGTTAGTGGCATGCAGATAAAATACTTGGTGCCGATCAACAGTGAACAAGATCCGATCCGAAGAACGAACAAAGGGGCACTCGGAGCGACAAAGGAGCAAACAGACAGTAGAAGCTGTGACTGTCGAAGCGAACGGAAAAACGTACGCAGAGCTACAGAAGACCGTTAGAAAAGGGATAGACATAGAGAAAATATGCGTTAAAATAAAGAGCATTCGGAAGTCAGGCGAAGGAAACCTGATGTTCACGGTCGAGGGGGCGGAAAACGCAAGCACTTTGAGGCAAGATATCTAAGAAAAAGTCCAGGAAGCAACAATGAGCACCAAAAGAGCTGAGACCACCCTCTTCGTGTATGGAATGGATGCAGCGACCACGAAGGAAGAAGTGGTACTAGCCGTCAGTCAGGAAACAGAAACGGAGGAAGACCAAATTAAAGTCTTATCGATCAGGCCCGGAAAATGGGACAATCAAACGGCCACGTTAACGCCACCAAAAGAGCCCGCGAAGGCACTTTTAAGAAAGGGGGAAATAAATATAGGATGACTAAGGTGCCGATTCAACGAAAGGGTAACGGTAGTAAGGTGCTACAACTGCCTAGATTGCGGACATGTTGCCCGAAACTGCTAACAAATAAAGAAGAGCGGACAATTGCCTAAACTGCGGAGAAAAGGGCCATCAAGCCAAAAACTGCTTAAAAACAATCTACCGCATGAAATGCCAGAAGAACGGACATAAAGCTGACCAAGTTAAGTGTCCTCACTTTAAAAAGCTCGTGACGGAGGCCAGCGATGCAAATAAGCGGTAATACTTCGAAATGGGGACTCTAAAAATAATACAGGTGAACGTGATAAGGTCAAAAAACAGCCACGACCTCGCATGCGCTACCGCAGTGGAAAAAGTGTAGATATAATAATAGCTAGCGAACCAAATAAGAAGTTGACAACAAAAAAGACTAGATAAGTGATATAAGAGGTAACGTAACAGTACTACCGCTGAACAAGAAATTAGGTATTACAGACGTAAGGACAATGGATGCCTGTGCATGCATCTGAAACGATGCAGAATATATTGCTGCTTTATCTCTCCGTATATTACCCTAAACAACTTCAAGGCAGAAGAAATGCAGAAAATCATGAACAATGTAAAGCCAAAAGCAGGAGTGAGCGTCGTCTTAGGTGATCTAAATGCTAAGTCCTCCCAATAGGGCTCACCGATATGGGATCTAAGGGGGGAATACCTCAGCGAATGGAAGTCCGCAATGGACATGATAGTACACAATACGGGGGAACTGCCAACCTTTGTTAGAGGGAGCAGCTACTCGTATATAGACGTTACTTGCTCTACCCAGGGAATAGCTAGCAAAATTAGAGAGTGGAAAGTATTAAAAGAGGAATCTCTTAGTGACCACCGCTTCATCTACTTTGAGATCGCATAAAGCCGAGGCAACACAAGGAACACAGAGCGAATTAAAACATAGATAGACTGGAAAGTCTTCAGAACCACACTGAAATGACGGGTAGAGCACGAGAATGTAGAGGGAACTACACTCAGAACTAGTACGCAGATAATTGAGGAGGCATATGCGGATAACAAGACCCAAGATGAAACGAGCCGAAGAGCAGCAGTGCCATACTGGTGGAACGAAGAAATAGAATAGCAGAGGACAAAATGTAACACGGCAAGAAGTACACTGACCAGGGGAAACAGAAACTATCTGGCGGGAAACGACCCAAAAAAGCTGACGGAAGAATACAAATGCCACCGGAAAGAGCTTAAAACGGCCATAAATCGGTCCAAGAGGAAACTGGAAAGAACTATGTGACGAAGTCAATAACGATGTATAGGGGGAGGGATATAGAATTATAACTGGACGAATAACGAACCGAGTACCGTTTGAACTGACGACCTGAAGGAAAAAAGAAATTGCAGTAGCTTTGTTCCCGGCAAAAAAAGACAGGATAGAGACCGAAGAAGTCTACAGACAAGTGAGACCTTTCACGGAAAAAGAACTTAAAGAAGTAGTAGGAAGCATGAAAACCGGAAAGGCACCGGGTCCAGACGGCATTCCACCGGAAGCGATAAAAGAGGCAGTGACAATTGCCCCAGACTGGATGCTGCGGGTGTTAAATGAGTTACTGCGCAAGCAAGACTTTCCAACTGAGTGGAAGAGTGCAAAACTTACCCTAATCCAAAAGGGGGGGAGCCTTTGGAGAGTCCATCCGCGTTCAGACCAATCTGCTTACCCGACACCTTTAGTAAACTGTACGAGAGTATGATTAGGAAAAGGCTCGAAGTAGAGATAGAGTCAGGGGAGGGACTAGCACCCCAACAGTTCGGCTTCAGAAAGGTGAGGTCAACCATACAAGCCATCGAAGCGGTGGTCAACAAAGAAAACAATGTTAAAGATAAATGGTGCGCGCTAATAACGCTAGATGTTAAAAATCCTTTCAACGCAGCAACGTGGAGCCTAATCATTAAGGAGCTACCCAGTAGAAAAGTTTCGCAGTACCTAATTAATGTGATCGGAAACTACTTCCACGCTAGAAGAATAAGGGTGGACAAAGAAGAACTCGACATATTAGGCGGAATCCCACAAGGCTCGGTCCGAGGCTTAGGAATATTCTGTACGACGGGGTACTACGGGTGAAATTGACCAGAGGAGGGTGCTCTTTTGAGTTCGCGGATGACCTGGCTATTTTAGTCAGCGCGGAAGGCGAGGAAGGCCTGGTTTTCGAGGCTAACGAATCCCTAAGACGTATTGACGTATGGCTGAAAAACCACTACCTGGATTTAGCTCCTGAGAAGACAGAAGCAATTATCATGAAGGGTCCTAGAAGGAGAGAAGACGTTCGCTTCATCCTAAGAGAGGCTACCATCGTGACGGAAAAAGTAGTGCGATATCTGGGAGTTAAGATCAACGGAAATGGCTCACAAGGCTAATATCAAATATTGGAGGACCGATAAGCGACAGCTTCTATGCGAAGTAGTACACTCAATAATACTGTACGAAGCCCCGATTTGATGTATAGCTCCAAGGTCGAAATCATACCAGAAAATGCTGGAGAGCGCCCAAAGAAAAATGGCGCTAAGAGTGGCGTGCGCCTATCGGACGGTAGCTACGACAGCAGTGCAGATGATAACCGGGATAATACCCATATTTCTCCTAGTAAAATAACGGA
Organism: Ophion obscuratus; assembly: GCA_964007375.1. Classification (NCBI taxonomy): domain Eukaryota; kingdom Metazoa; phylum Arthropoda; class Insecta; order Hymenoptera; family Ichneumonidae; genus Ophion; species Ophion obscuratus. The sequence goes on from OZ023313.1 coordinate 51,893,150, forward strand.
AGGAAATCTACAATAGAAGGGACGGAAATACCTCCGATCTGAAGAAAATTGTGAGAGAGGGCATAATCCAAGAATGGCAGAGAGAATAGGAAGTGAACTCCCACGTGGCACAGTGGACTAAGAAATTAATCCCCAATATAACGGAGTGAGTAAACTGTAAGCACCGAGAAGCAGGTTACTGCATGACGCAAATATTGTCAGGTCATGGGAGCTCCATAACCTACACGGAACGAATCGAAAAGTAGGTCGATGACAACTATATATATTTTAACCAGCCAGATACAGCAGAACACACTTTCTTCCATTGCGGGAAATGGGAGAGATTAAGGCATGAAGCGCACTGCAGATTGGGGATCGAGCTGACAGTCGAAAATCCAGTGAATGAACTAATAGGACCTTAACAAAAATGGGACATAATTAACAACTTGATGACCAAAATAATGGAAAGGAAAGAATCTGACGAGAGAGAATTGCAAATATAGCCAGAATGAGGAGGATACTGCGGCCATCCTGATTGTTCCGTCGCATGGGACATGTTTGTAGCTTTAATTGTTAGACGATAATGTATTAAAAAACGCCTATAGCCAGATAATACCGCTCTTTTGGATACGACAACCTTTCTAGCCTAAGGACCACTAAAAAAGGGAATTTCCCGAACTACAAGCGGGTCCGCGGACAGCGTTGTACGTGTCACTCCGCTCGAATCGAAGAATCGCTACATTTGGCGCGCAGATGCGACGATTTTTAATGTCTTTACAGTTTAAGCCGTATAGTCTTCATTGCCGTAAATAATTTTTTTAAGATTTTGTGAACAATAAGGTACACGTGCAAAACAGCATGGACTATCCTCGAGGACTATCTGACCAGCGTAGTCACACACCCTAATGAAGGGATTAACCTCCGCCCTCACGCGACTTTCGAAGCGGGCTCGGAAATTTTTCTATTATGATGACTAGCGCGTCAAGGGATTTTCCCTACGGTCAAACTTGGGTCCGATAGCGATATCCACGTTGCACCCTTCTTTCCCACCAAAAACTCCTTTTCGTGATTGATGATGAGAAAAAATCCACCCGCTCTTAATGTTGCACGAATGATAACTGCAAGAAAGGCAGAGTCTCACCCTTCTCCTTTTTGAGGACTTCACGTTACCAACTACGAATCTTCAGTTTATAAACTCACCTCGGCCGGAACGCATCAAAAACTACTCGACAATAGTTGAGATCGTCTCGTGTTCGAAAACCATCACACTCTACCTTGAGACTACTCTCAAGTACAAAATCTAATACTTATTATCATAACAACAAGTAAACCTTAAGTGATTAGTTGTAAAGCGTTGAACTTTCAAATAAATAATATTTGTTCTGGTCCTCGTCTTTAACAACTAATTTCTCTTCCTAAGAAAACTTCAAGTCGTTGGTGATTAATTTCCCTGACGACGATACCAAAAGACTACGTCACCGCCAGAGTGTAAATCGCGCCTTATAACCCCGACAGGTCGAAGCGTTACCGCGTGGTCCCGACGTATCGCACATTTTGGTCCTTCAAGCCAGATAACACGTGGTCCGGGCTTAATCATTACGGTCTACGGACCATCTAACAAAACATTCTTGACAGTGCTACTGTGGTGATAGTGACAGTGTGCTACTGTAGTGATTGTGACAGTGAAGAAATAAGGACAATTGAATCTATGGTCGACATCGCCAGACGATAAGCTCGTGCCAATTTGTTGTCAATTCGGTTCACTCGTCATCGCTCACACCCTTTAAACTCGCTTCGAACTGCACGACCACGTCTCTTTCGGAGCAACAACAGAGAATGAAGGATAGACTCGTACGCAAACGAGCTTACACGAAGGGACAGCTCACGTCCTACAAAAACCATTTAGACGCGCAAAAAGAGAAACCTGAACCCGCTACACTCAAGGTTTACAATAAGCGCCTCACAAACAATTTCGCAGAACTAAATAGTCTAAAAAACGATTTAGAAGAGCTCGATCCCATGGGTGACCACTCGGCAATTCGCGCGGTCATGGAAAAAGAATATTGTAGTCTTATAGGAACAAGACAAGATCTGGGAAGCAGAATGTCTGCACCGTCACTCTCCGACACAGGAAGCGCACCTAGCGAACAGCGATCGTCACAGAATCCGTTTGGCATCGCAGCGGCCGCAACGCGCCTTCCGGAGCAGGCTCTACCAAAATTCGACGGCAAATACGAGGACTAGCTGAGCTTCGAGGAAGACTTCCAATCGTCTGCCGGCCTACGTTTCGATCTTGCGGACACACAGAAGCTACCTTCGGTCATGTCTCCGCGGGGAGCCGGAATGGCTGGTGCGAAGTTTCGACACGACAAACGCGAGCTACAAAGAAGCCTGGAATCTGCGAAAGGAAACGTTCGAACATAAAGGAAAAATTGTCGATCGTCACCTCTCCGCTATTTTCGGCATCCCGGGCATGCAAACGGAGTCGTCAGCAGAACTCAGTGTACTGGTAAACACGGCACAATTGCATTTGTCAGCACTAAAAGCTCTCGACGCCAACGAACGAGACTGCACCCTAGTGCATATCTTGCTCCAAAAGCTCGACCAAACGACGCGCCGGAATTGAAAACGAACCCAAAGGGGAAATGAGCTCGCTGCCTTCGACGAGTTAATCACGTTCCTACGTGAAACCGTTCTATCGTCAGACGATACTGTTCCTGCTCGTTCAACGAGGGACGACGGGGCGAAAGAGCCCAAGATAGTCAGAAGCAAGGGCAGTGATCACGCTACAAGGGGTCAAGAGCACTCAAAAACTCAGTGCTTCACCACAATTGCTACAACAGAATGCGCGCTCTGCAAAGGGCAACAGCATCCGGTCTTACGCTGTCAACATTTCAAGACCCTGCCTCCAAGGAACGGCAAGAGGTAGCAGTGGAGACATGACTGTGTCTCAACTGTCTCAGATGTGAACACAGCACGAAGGAGTGCGGTCCAAGATATACGTGTACGGTCTGCAAGCAAAGACATCACACATGGCTTTACGACCCAGAAGTACCGAAGACCGCTCCTTCAACGCCAAGTACTAGTCAGGCATGACTAGTATATCCTGGAGTCTCCACGGAGAACTTCGATATTACGACATTTATCACGAAGGTTATATCGAAGGACTTATTGGTAACCGCGGTTGTAAAGGTCACCAATGTCGATGGATCAGATAAACTGCATCGCGTACTACTGGATACCTGCTCGAACACAAATTTCATGACCGACAGGCTAGCCGCTTCTCTCGGTCTCCCAAAGAAGAGATGCAGCATCCCCATCAGCGCGATGAACAAAGCACAGAGAACCACCAATTATCTGGTTAAGGCGACTGTTCAGGAATTACGATCTATTCGTAATTTCTGAATTGTTCATAATTTTCTGCGGGAACTAGACGAGCGAGTCACGCCGGGGTCCTCTCGTGGCTGTCGCCGATGGCGCCACTTTTCGAGGCATTTCCTCTCATCGATCACGTGATCGCGCAGCTTCTCTCTCACTTACTCTCATTCTTTTCTCATCGATTACACAGACCACGCGCGTCGTCTCACGGATTTATCGGCATACGGGAAACATCTCACCGTATATTTCGGGATATTCAGTTCCTCTGAACGACAGTACTCGGGACGCGCTTACAAACGCGTTATTCGGGCGATATTGATGCGTTACGGGTGGATCGTCGAGATCTCTGTCGATCCGATCCTGCTTCCCGCGTGTCGGGACGCGTCTCACGACGGCGCCCATCGTCCGCCCGCGCACGGGAAAGTTCTCATCCACGTCTTTAAAACGGGCTTTCCTCAACGTTTACCGGGCCAACTTTCTCCACAGATACTGTATCTTTGTATTATATATTATTAATATACTTTTATATTATTTTTCCGTACATCCGGAACTTGTTCTCTTCTCTTTCCACCTACACCAGATCTTCCGGGTCCCTCTCAAACATTTTGGTCCTTCGAACCGGATCTGGTGGGGGATTATGTGCCAGTTCTTCGAAGAAAAGTGCAGTAAAACGTGTGTGAGAAAATTCGGGACAATTTTCGGGACTCATTTCTGGACGAATCGGGACTCAGTGAGTTTTTCGGGAGTGAAAATCCAGACTCGCAAAAGTTTTGCTCAACGAAGACGCCACACGACGCGTTTTCTCGAGTTCGAATTTTCAACGGCTTTGTTTCACGCGTCTAGTGCGCGCTCTCTCATTCTCATTCCGCCATACGCAGCGTCTCTCGGATACATCACGCGTCGATAGTGCGCGCTCTCTCCTTCTCAGAGAGAAGTGCTCTCATTGGCTATCGGTCAGTGTCTCGCGGGCTTCGTACAGTGTGGATCGTGCGTTCTCTCTCAGATACACTTGACAGACCCACAAGTCAAATTGTACGCGCAACGCTTGGGATCCTCTTATCAATAATCATACGCGTCACAAGTTTAGGGACACCTTTCTCAGAGAGGTGCTACGCTCACAAGACACGTGTCGGTCACTCATGGGACGTTTGGACTCAACAGACCACGGGCGCTCGAATGGTACACAAAGCTGCTTCATCGAACATTTGGTGAGTTTTTCTCAAGAAATCTCTCGGGTCCGTTTCAGTGTCGCCTAATTGACATTCGGGCGTTACGAGTACACTTGGCTTGTAAATTGCGAGTTCGTTTGGATATTTTCAGTCTATTTCGGGTGTACGTAGCGACATTGGACATTTTTGGTCACTTTCGGGTTCGCGTAGTGACTACGGACATTTTTGGTCTGTATTGTCGAAGCTCCTTCATTGCGAAGTTACCTCGTAGTTTTGGATATATATAATTGAATGAGGAATGAAGGTCGCTGGTTTTTTAAGAAATGAAAAACACTCGCGTTGGAGCCATCGTATTTTCTACGTTTATTGGCTCTTGTGGGAAAAGCCTTGCGGCATAAAAACCCACAACGATTCGACGATTGTTAATTGTGTATATAAGAAGTAGAAAGCCCGTTTGGCTTGTACCATTGCGATCTCGCGCGTTATTTCGTATTGAATCTTCGATTGATTGTTTGAATTGTTTTCGATTTTGCGTTTGATGACCTTTACCGAGGATTTGTCAGCTGTTGCTGTCCTTTTTTGGTAAGACGTATATGATCACGGATCGGAGAATCGAGGACAGTACGGCCGTTCACCCGTGCTCGGAGAATCATGGACCGTACGGCCGTTCACCCAACCGCTTGTGATAGGCTAGTTGCTTGTGTTTTACTCGGGAGAGTCGTATGTGTTTTACTCAGTGGAGTCGTATGTGAGAAGACCCAGGGCCCTTCCGCCTTGCGTGTCACCGACGATCGTCACTCGACAGACGACCGCGCTGCACTGTCCCAAAAAGTATATTGCACGCTCGCCCACTCGTTCACAAGAGATTTTTCATCCCTGTTGACGCGAGTTGGTCGAGCGCGGCTAGCAACAGAGATCGCAATAGCCAAACGCAAACTGCTCTCAGGCACTAAACAACCTCCCCCCGTTGGGAGTGCTAACGAACAAAATTATTCAAACCGGTAGTATACGTCATTGAACTTATTGTATTCGATCCTTCTACAAATCATCATCTCAGTTTTGAACAAGTCGTTGGAATGTAATACAGAGAGATATCGTCAGCTTACATCTTGCATTTTACATTAAATTGAATCTTGAACGAGTATGAATGGATAACTAATATTTGAGAAATTAGATAAGAAATTGAAATCTTGAATGAAAAATTTGTCAAATTCTCGTATATCGCTGAATAGTCGACGATAATTTCAAGCGCTTATGGGTAATGCGCAAATCGATTTCGTGTTGCGCTTGTAGAGTCCTTGAGTTGTTTTGACGGTAACGACTCTGACCACGCCATCGCCTCCCGGATGCAACTCGACCACTCGACCCAGTCGCCACTGCATACATGGTTGATTTTTGTCGATTAATAGGACTACAGTGTCCTGCGCGATGTTTTCGGTTGGATTTACCATTTCTGTCTTTTCTGCAGCTCGCTCAGATATTCGAGTTGCCATCTGCGCCAGAATTCTTGTCGAGTCTTAGTGATTAGATGCCACGAGGACAATCGGTTGTCTGGAACAAGCAAAAAATCATTTTCCGGCAGCATAGTGAGAGGTCTGCCAACAAGAAAGTGCGCAGGAGTTAAAGCGATTGGATCGTTTGGATCTGTGGAAATGGGGCACAGTGGGCGCGAGTCGAGAACTGCTTCGATCTCGATTGCTAGAGTGGTCAATTCTTCATATGTGAACAAGAGATCGCGCATGACGCGCTTGAGATAGTATTTACATGATTTTACTGCCGCCTCCCAGATACCCCCGAAATGAGGTGAGAGGGCTGGATTGAAATGCCATTCGATTTTTCTGGTTGATGAGAATTCATAAAGTTGAGAACGAAATTCTTCGGATTCTCTCAATGCGTAAAATTCGCGCAATTGACTATTCGTGCCGACGAAATTTGTCCCGTTATCAGAATAGACATGGCTCGGAATACCTCGACGACTTATGAATCGTCGCAAGGCCGCTAGGAACGCGTCTGTTGATAAATCACTCGCGATCTCGAGATGGATAGCCTTTGTCGACATGCAGATAAATACGCAGCCGTACACCTTCACGCTACCGCGATTCCGATGTTTTTTTTTTTTGACAAGTATAGGACCGAAATAATCGACTCCCGTGTGATAAAACGCCGGCGCGTTATCCACTCTCGATTTAGGCAAGTCAGCCATTTTATAAGTCCCTGGTATGGTCCGAAACCGGATGCATCTCACGCAACGTTGAACGATTTTACGAACTTGATTTTTACCGTCCAATATCCAAAATCTTTGCTGGATATTGTATAATGTCGATTGAATCCCGGTGTGATGGAATTTTTCGTGCATATGTCGAATCAAAAGATCGGTTACGTAATGTCGAGATGGAAGAAGCATTGGATTCTTTTGATCCAGCGAGATATCGGCCTTATTTATGCGACCACCGACGCGAAGCAAGCCTCTCTCGACCAGCGGGTTCAGAGATCCGAGTTTCGCGCATTTCACCCTTTCTTCGGACAAAAGACGACCGATCTCGTCTTGAAAGTGCGCTTGTTGTATCAATCGAATAACGCGATACTCGGCCTCGTTAATTTCTTTGTCAAAGCGCCCTTGATTTTATTGTCGCGTACGAAACGTAAGCAATATGCGACGACGCGAATTAATCGTGTATATGACGAAAATTTCTCGAAAATTTCTTCTGATTGCGATTGCCAGACCATGCAAAATAGTCTTTTGATTCCCGGTAAATCCCTTTGAGGCATCACGGTAACTTGCGGCCAAACGGATTCGGGCTGGGTCAGCCACGAAGGCCCCCGAAACCACGAGTCGTTATTTAAAAATTCCCGAGGGAGCTGACCTCTCGATAACGCGTCAGCCGGATTTTGATCGGTTCGGATGTGCCGCCACTCCGCGTTTTTACTGACCTCTTGTATCTCCGCAACGCGATTTCCTTCAAACACCTTTAAGACGCTCGGATGTTTTTTCAGCCATTGTAAAACTGTCGTCGAGTCTGGCCAAAAAATCGTCCTGCAAACGCGAAAGCTTAATACCTCGCGGACCTCGTAATATAGACGAGCGAGTGTCAATGCGCCACAGAGTTCGAGTCGAGGGATTATTTGCTCCTTTAGTGGAGCGACACGCCCCTTTGAACAGAATAGTCTCACGCGAATTTCGCCCTTCTGGTTGCAAGAGCGCACGTAGATACAAGCCCCGTAGCCTGTCTTGCTGGCGTCGCAAAATCTGTGAATCTGAATATCGATTGGGTTATTTATCGAGACATATCGATCAATCTTTAGATTGTCGATTAAGGAGTAAGGCCACTGTAACGGCCCAAAAAAAAGGTTTTGTCACTAATTTTTTGCTCCCGAAATTGAAGGTATTTGAAAAAAAACTTTTAATGGTGTTATCGGGCATACATTAAACTTTATTATAAAATTTTTTTACAGTAAAAAAAAAACAAAATGGCGGTTCCACAGCTATCTTCCCGGGACATGTTTTGCTTCCAGGGCTCCGCGGCACGCAGCACCACTGGTGCACTTTTGAATCTAGAACAAAAAAAAAAAACCATTAATCTAGAGGGCTATAGCTAGAGAATGTCGATCGGATTTTAAAAAGTATCAATTTTTGTGGATTTGGCGTGCGTTTGAAAAAAAAAATTGATTTTTGACGAAAAAAACGGCAAGTTTTTTGTTAATAAAAAATCAATAAATGAAGTTCTTGAAAATTCCGATCGACATTCTCAAGATAATGTAAATGTTCACATCTGGTTAAAATTTCAAGTAAAAAAAATGAAAATTGTTCGAGTTATGCTGCGTGCCATTTTGAAAAACCATGTTTCGAGAAAAACGCGTTTAAAGTTTTGCGAATAGTTTTTTATTGGAAAAAATTTAAAAAAGAAGTTAAAAGGATTTAAACTATTTTTAAACTAGAGGGTTTAAACTATTTTTTAAGCCAATAAAAAAAATCGATTTTTCAAAAAATTTACAGTGGCCTTACCCCTTAATGAGAGTTGTTCCGCGAACGATCGCCACGCGGAATCCAGCGCGCTGGGCACGGATTCGTCCCAGGTAGTTTTTGCCTTTCAGCATCGCTGCATAAGCACCTTCGAGACGAGAATGACCGGACCGAGTAGACCGAGGGGGTCGAACATTTTAGCGATTTCTGATAAAATATATCGTTTAGTAACTCTTGCGGAGAGCTCGATACGTTTCACCGTGTATAGTAAGTCGTCATTTCGGGCGTTCCACGAGATACCAAGTGTCTTATGCACAGGATTTTCATCTGTCAGAAATTCGATATTTGCGGTTTTTTCGATCAAATTATTTAAAGCTTGCGGGTGATTTGAAGCCCATTGTCGGATATCGAATCCGCCCTTCAATATCTTGATAACTTCATCTCGAATTTGTACGATTTCATCGAAAGTGTCTGCTCCCGACAATAAATCGTTGACGTATAAGTCGCGCGTCAAAGCTTCGGCGCCCTTTGGATAATCCGCGCTCTCATCGCTCGAGAGTCTCTGTATGGTTCGTATCGCGAGAAACGGAGCCGACGACACGCCGAATGTTACCGTGTTTAATTCGAATACGCGTACTTTTTCATGCTGGAGCCAAAAAACTCGTTGATATCGACGGTGGCTGGGATGAATCCAGATTTGCCGATACATTTTCGCGATATCCGCGGTGATCACGTATTTGTGGCTGCGAAACCGCAAAAGATGCTCGAATAGTTTTTATTGAATAGTCGGGCCGCCCATCAACGTATCGTTGAGCGATATTCCCTTGCTTGTCTTGGCGGACGCGTCAAAGACAACTCGAGTCTTCGTCGTAGCGCTTGTCGATTTTATAATCGCGTGGTGTGGGAGATAATACCCGGGTTGCGATTCGTCGACAACGAGCGACATGTGGCCTAGCTCGATGTATTCGTTCATAATGCGATGATATTCTTGTTTAAGGATCGGATCCGCGTTGAGTCTTTTTTTCAAGCCGGCGAATCTTCGCAAGGCTATTGATCGCGAATCACCGAGGTCTCGATCGGCGCTACGAAACGGCAGACGAACGACGTACCGTCCCGAAGGATCGCGAATGCTGTTTCGATTGAAATGAGTTTCGCAGTCCGTATTCTCCGACACTTTTATTTGACTCGCGCTTGCATCATTGAGCAACCAAAATTTATCGATTTGTTCTTTTAATTCGATTAACTGGCACGATGTTCGTTTCCCGACCGTGGTATTTGTTTTTCCGCCGGCAACGGCCCAGCCGAGCTGAGTTTTCTGTAGGAAGAGGTCGCAACCGTCGCGAGATAGATCACATTGTCCGATCGATAGTAATGACAACGTCGTTCCTGACCCGACGAGGACATCGATTTTTTGAGGCAAATGAAATTGCAGATCGGCCAATTTTACATTCCGCGGTATGTCGATTGATTCGCGAGGAAAGATTTCATTCGGTATATTATCAGCGATTTTCGGGATAATCAGAAACGTGAGAGTTTTATTGAAATTATTATGTATCGAATAAAATGTGCATTCGACCGCGCCTTTAGAAATTGTATTCGCGTCGTCGATCATTCCCACCGAGATCAAGCACGCGCGTGTCGGTAATTTCAATTCTTTCACGAGATCTTCCGTTATGAAATGTGCCGTCACACGCGTGTCCAATAAAGCGCAACAATTTATGTACTGACCGCGCGAGCCTTTGACCCGTATTTGAGCGCTCAGCATTAACTGCGACTGCAGAGCTCGCGACGTAAAACTGTGTGCAATTATTTCGCGACATGTTGAATTTACCTTTGTTGTCGACTTGGTTGTAGCATCCGACCTTGCCGTTTCTTGAGTCGCGTGGGCGGCTGCGGCAGAGGACTGGTCGTGCAACAGAGTGTGGTGAAATCTCGGGCAGTTTTTGCAATGCATCGATCCGCATTTGCCGCTGTGCAAGCGCAGACAATTCTTACAAAGGGATGCATTTTTGACGAAATTCCACCGCTATTGTACCGTCATTTATCGAAATTCGCGACACTGATACGCGGGATGACTTTCCTTTTTGCATACTACGCACTTTGCTGACGCGCCGGTCGCGAATGTACGCGCGCCGTTTTCCGCTCTTCGAAACTTTAATCCGCTTTGATCTTTCTTACTCGGGAGTGGTCGTTTGCTGTTGTTCTCTTGCTTCGAACGCGATGCCTCTTGCTCGAGGGTGCACAAACGAAACGCGGTCTCGGAGACGAATTTGTAAATTTGCTCAAGCGTTGGCGAGGTGTCAAGATTGAGCGTTTCTTCTCATTTGACCTGAATATTGTTGGACAACGCGCGTTCGATTATTCGGACTAATTAATGTTCATCCGGTGTCACATTCATTGACGCGAGCATATTCACGTGCTGACGCATATCATCGACGAGTCGCGCCAAACCCTTATGCGTCGCCTTCGTCAACACTGGTAATTCGAGGATCGCGTCGAGATGTTTCACGATTAGAATTCGGACCTTGTCATGCGAATCTAAGAGTAACTTCCACGCCGTCTCGTTATTTTCTTCGCTTACGTTATAAATGAGGATTTTATTCAACGTGTCACCCTCGAGGCAATTCTTTAGATATAGGAATTTTTGTAACTTCGTTATGTCTTCGCGCGAATCGATCATTGTAAGAAAAGTGTTTTTGAACGATAGCCACTTTTCGATGTTACCGTCGAACCTTGGGAGGTCGGCGACCGGTAATTTGAGTTGACGCGTGCCGTCGATCGGCAGAGAGGTCACGTTTAATACACTTGGAGGTTGAGGCGTTGTCGATGGCAAATCCGCCTCGATCTTTGTCTCGATCGAATAGAATCGATCTTGCAACTCGTCGAACTCGTCAACCTGGTCACTCTGTGCTACGACCAACAACGCGAGTTCATCGTGTAATTCTTCGTATAAACAGAATTGTTCTTTTACAAAACACTTTTCGCATAAACGTTTAACGTCTAAACGCATTTTTATATTCGCGGGACCTACTTCAGCTTCCTCCGCAATTTTTTCGAGTTTTGTAATTTGCGCCTTCAAGGGCGCGCGCTTTTGATTAATAAACTTTACGCGGCTAGCCATTTTAACTAAACTTGAATCGAATAAATACTTCCGAGATATTCGAAAAGGAAAACGTATCGACACTTCTGGTTACTTCGAGGTCTGGAGACAGAATGCCTCTTCGTTGTCCATTTCTAAGCGCCTCACCTAGGACCCCTTGGGCCTTCGTCCCTTATCTTCTCCCTAAGCTCCGGAATAAAACAGCCCTAGCGTTTATGACCCACTCAAGAGCCTCGTAACCCGATATCAGACCGAGTCCCGTCAACGCAAAAAGAAGAGGAACGAAAAACCTTTCCAACTCGTTAAATGTCGGAACGCGATTCCAAAAATCTCAAGGGTCAGCTCTAAGCCCTTGCACATGTAGCGCGTATTTTTCGAAAACGCGTATGAACTCGTACGTCCACCGACAAAAATTAAGAGATCGAGCGCGGCCGGAGTTAAGTAAACAAGCCCCCCCGTATAGCGGGTACCCTTCAGCGCTCGTAAACCGAGATCCTCACATCAACGCGGCCTATGTTTTTATACACGTGGTTGTGGAATATATACATGCTATGTTCTTCGCACAAAGCGTACGTTGAACAGAACTGTGTATCCGTCTATGTCGAACGTTATGAGTCATGGAGAAGACGTAAAATGCCAAAAATAATGCAATATGTGAAATTATGAACAGTTGTATACTTATATTTTTGTAGATGATGATCGTTTTCCACGCATAGTGAACTGGGGGTGGCGAGTCCGGAGGCGATGGTCGGCTGGTCGTAGAGTCTCCCTTTTGTTGATACCGTGCACCTTCGCACCTTTTCTTAGTCCACTTATGTGTGGGCGTGGGTTTGAATCCCACTTCTGACACCAATTTGTATCGTCGAAGCTCCTTCATTGCGAAGTTACCTCGTAGTTTTGGATATATATAATTGAATGAGGAATGGAGGTCGCTGGTTTTTTAAGAAATGAAAAACACTCGCGTTTAAGCCATCGTATTTTCTACGTTTATTGGCTCTTGTGGGAAAAGCTTTGCGGCATAAAAACCCACAACGATTCGATGATTGTTAATTGCGTATATAAGCAGAAAGCCCGTTTGGCCTGTACCATTGCGATCCCGCGCGTTATTTCGTATTGAATCTTCGATTGATTGTTTGTATTGTTTTCGATTTTGCGTTTGATGACCTTTACCGAGGATTCGTAAGCTGTTGCTGTCCTTTTTCGGTAAGAGGTATATGATCACGGATCGGAGAATCGAGGACCGTACGGCCGTTCACCCGTGCTCGGAGAATCAAGGACCGTACGGCCGTTCACCCGACCGCTGTGATCATCGAATGTATTTTAAGGGTTGGAGAATCGAGGACCGTATGGCTGTTCACCCAACCGCTTATGATAGGCTAGTTGCCCGTGTTTGACGGGTTGGAGAATCAAGGACCATACGGCCGTTCACCCAACCGCTTGTGATAGGCTAGTTGCCTGTATTTTACTCGGAAGAGTCGTATGTGTTTTACTCAGTGGAGTCGTATATGAGAGGACCTAGGGCCCTTCCGCCTTGCGCGTCACCGACGATCGTCACTCTAAGGTACTGCTCTAAGGCACTGCTCTAAGGCACTAAACACGGTCACTTTCAGGTTTGCACAGTGATTCCGGACTTTTTCGGGAATTATACCTCACAAGAAGTCGAACTCTCGCACGCGTTCTGCTCATCGGAGTTTTTGATCACTCACCGATCGGGTTTTCTGGAAATTTTGGACAGTTCCTGTTTCAAGAATCGTTTTCGATCATTTTCGGGTTTCACACATCGAGTGGGTTCGAGAGTTTTTGAACATTATATCAACTAATCGACTTCGAGATTTTTCGGGCGTTACCCATCAGTAGTGCTTCGGAGATTTCGGACGGGTTCTCAGCACTACACTCGCGGGTGTTTTGTCTTTTCTTAGTGACGGGAACGCGTAAGTGTCGCGTTCGGTATCCAGGTCAGATTGCCCTCGTGTAATTCGAGGACAGGATGTCGAACATTTTTTATTTTTTTTTAATTTTGTGCTCACTTTAGGTCGGGGCGTGGTATGTGAGTTTTCACTCATTCACCACCTTGATTCTTATTTAAAGTTTGTATATTAGTTCGCCGTATATTTTATAGTCTTATATGACTCTCAGCCCCTGGGGGAGGTCCCCCAAGGGTTCCGTCCCCAGCCACGTGGAAGCGGTCATACAACTTTCTTGCCCTCAAAAAGTCTTTGTTTAATTCGTTAATTTTGGCGACAAGTGACTCCGGGCTCATTTAAATTCAAGCGACCCCGGGCACATTTAAATACTCATGTTAATTAGGTTTGCTTTACCCCGTAGGGCCACTTTCTTTAGCCGTCGTCCAGCCAGCCCCGGTATAGGCCGACTGTTTAAGATATTCGGGACACTCTTTCGATTTAACGTGGGGACACGTTCTTGCGTCTGTTCCTCTGACAGTTCGCGCACTTTGGCCTGTCCTTATTGTCACATTTCTCCCTGAGGTGCTCCTTGGAGTCACAGCATTCACAAAGCTGGTCCGGCGCGTTGCAGTTCTTAGTCATGTGACCGTAGCCTAGGCCATCGGGTGAGATTCAGGTACTCCGCGATTCGATAGCCACTCCATGCCAGATAAATTCTTCCTCTTCTTATTATTTGGTCCATGCACTTGGCGGGGAGTTCCACAATCCAGTTATTGCTCCCCTTTTTGTTCTTGAAGTGGTGCCTGAAGTTCAGGCACTCACTCGGGGTCTTCCTTCCTTTCCTTCTTCCTTTCTTCATCGTTGTCGTCTCGGAAGTTTTTTGAGATGAAGTCAGCCTTCAACTCCTCTCCTTTGTTCTCCGTCTCTACATCATATATGATGATGGAAGGCCACAGTTTAGGTGGCTCAACGACGTTGAGTCACACCTCCGTTAGGTCCATGTTTTTGATCATCGCGACGTCTTCCGTGGTCTCAACGTGAACAACCAGGCCCTTGGCTCTGGTGTTCCGTATCGACGAGATCCTCACCTTATCTCTGACTTTTTCTAGTCCATTGAGTAGGTCATTCTTGATCTCCATGTTTCCGCGGGGGTCCTCGTCACCCACGGGTTTCATGAGAATCGCCTTACGGTTGCGTTCTCTTGCTAGGGGCGGTCCTGCCTGTGGTGCGTTCCCACCTCCAGGAGGGCGCATGAGTACTTTCCTCGCAGTCGCAGTCGTACGTCGGTGCTTGGTCCTTCAGCCCTTTCGCCATCTCAGAAGTTAGTCGCTCGAAGCTCGACTTGTAGATATCAGCCTTTTTTGATAGTGCACTTTCTCTAGAGCTATGTCCTTGATAAATTTCTCCTACTCGCACATGGCGCTAAGCACGATCGAAACTATGATTTTCGTCATCTTGTTTTTCTCATCGAACATGTAGCTTTCGAGCGAGTTCCTGCGAGCCATCATCCAGCCATTAATCCGCATTCCCTCCTGACTCATCCCAGTGTTCTCTTGAAGGCGAGCCTCACGCTCAGCCTCGTTACGGGTCTCTTCTTCCTCTTCAGAAGTCTCTGCTTCTGCCATTTGTCGCGTGAACTCGTCCTCTCGAATCCAAGCGTGGGTTCGCGAGGCTTCGGGCGTAGTTTGTCAACTTTCGGCCGACGGAGAGTCACCGCGTGCGGTTGATCCCGATTGCCACGGTACAGTGTCTCTGGCAGTGTGCGACCTCTTCCTTCTCTGCCTCGATTGCTGCGTATCCCCTGACGCCAACGACTTTAGGCGTGGTGTCCTCGAAGAGGGCCCGACACCTGGCGTCGCAATCCTCTCCACTACCTCCTCAACAGTACACCTGTCTTCTTCGTCATCTTTTTGGGTTTTTTTGGTTCCATAATTGATCCCACGAGTGTAGTCGGTTCTAAAGGTCCACCCCGGACTTCCTCCATATCGCGGTGGGGGTATTTTACAACCGTGGCACCCCAGGGCCACGGAGGTTGGGCGAGCTAGAGACTGGTCTGCTCTCCAGCCACGCATCCCATGGCCGCGGCTCAGAGCTGGGGATTGAGGTGATTTTTTAAGAGGTTCTCTTCCGATTGGCCCGGGTAGTTAAGCCAAAATCCTCGCTCCCGGCAGTGCCGCATACCACCAACGACCGCCTCGCAGAATCGTGATGGAGGCGCAAGACCGCTCGGCAGGCGCCGGTAGGTCGTTGCAACATCACCGGGCCTACGATATATGTGCTGCGGGCCCCGAGGGCGCAACTCCCCGTGTCTCCGCGCAACTCCCGTGTGAGGCGCAACTCACCACTCTCCGGCGGGTACAGTCCCTGGGGGAAAGATATCGGACAGAGAGGAATACGCCGTTGCTGCGGATCACGTGGTCGAATCGGAGAGCCTTATAGTCCCGGAACCTTCGGCAAGCGCAGCCGCGCCGCAAAACGGTAAGCAACGGTGACTGAACCGAAACGAGAGAAATCTCCTGAGGCTTCATGCAGTACCTCTCGAAATTGGTCTGCTGTCGGATCTCCTGCCGGATTTCCGGATGAGCCGCTGGTCCAGGCATACATGGAGGCAGACCAATACACGCGGGCCTACACTCTCCATATGGAGGTTTGCCAACGATTGGCGAAACTTCGGGCGACCCTCAACGCAGCCTTCGCAACGGCATCGGGATCTACTCAACCGGGCACATCGGCCTTCATCGGAACTTCGAGCTCCGCTTCAGAAGATCTCGCTACCGAGGTTTTCGGGAGAATACTTGCAATGGGTCCCATTTTGGGACATTTTCACAGCGCTCGTTCGGGAGAATTCCAAAATAACCGTTGTTGAGAGGATGCATTATCTTCTCACCTCAGTTACAGGAGAAGCATCAAAGCTCATTTCGAGCTTGCCAATCACCGGGGCCTCACTTAACACGGCATGGAACATGCTCCTCGAGTGTTACAACAACAAACGCGCACTGGTCTCAGCTCATCTGGACGCCTTACTCGGCACGGGAACGGTCTCACCACGCTCAGCAATGGAGCTCCATGGACTGTTACACTCCCTCAAGGCAGCGTACAACGCACTTGAAGCACTGGGAGGTCCAGTGCGTTACTGGGATTGGGTCAACGTACACGTCGTCTCGAGGAGACTCAATGCTCATCTGCGGGAAGCTTGGGAGCTCAAGGCGGGACGATCGGACAAGCATCCCTCGCTTTCGGATCTCCGGGATTTTATAACCAATCGAGCTGGAGCTCTCGAGAACGTAGAGACTTCACGTTATCAGAACAAGTCAACGGGCAAGGACTGATCATCGGAAACTTATGCCTCACGGGCACACGCAATCTCATCGGGGCTATCCATTTCGCGGCCTTCTACATCGGGAGCGAATTCATCGGGTGCATCCACATTATCATCCGGGTATGCATGCTCACACTGCAAGGGCGCTCAGTTCATCGTGCCGTGCCCAAGCTTTCGGCGGCACTCAAGCGAGGTAAGACGGGAAGAAGTCACCCGTTAGCGGCTGTGTTTCAATTGTCTGGGGAAGCACGGCGTAGCGGCGTGTTAGGGTACGACCAGATGTAAGGAATATGATCGTAAGCATCATACGATGATACACACCGGGTGGTCGAAATTGGGGGCCCAACGAGCCACGGGTGCGGCTCAACACAACACAGTCGTCCTCTGCGGGAACATCGAGCACATCGGGAGCTACTCGGCCATCGGGCTCAACGCAATGAGAGCCGGAGAAATTAGCTTGCTCGGGTGCTAGCTTATCAACGCAACTGGGTTTTTCAACTCTGCTGGCCAAGGGCTTGGCAGATCTCGAATTAGCAATTCGGGGCGACTCAACGGGTACGAATGCTAATCGACAACGCATCGGAGCTCACATTTGTTTCGGAGAAGTTGGCGAGACAACTCAAGCCTCGCTGGGACAACGCGGCCATTCCTATCATTGGAATTAGCGGGACTCAGTTGGGGTTGATTTGAGGCGCAGTCGCATGCACTTTACATTCAGTAAACTCAAATCATGAAATAAATGTTCAAGCGTGCATTTTACCTAAGCTAATGCCTATACTTCCTTTCTTCTCAACATCCAGATTACATTGGTCTCATTTGAACGGGTTGCAATTAGCAGTCCCAGATTTTCTCTCACCATGGCCGATTGATTTAATTTTGAGAGCAGACTCATATTCTCAATTTATTCGTCCAGAAATTCGAAAAGGAGCAGACGGGAGTCCTATGGCGCAGATTTCGATATTCGGGTGGTTTGTTCTTGGCCCAATCGCCAATCGGGCTTCACGTTCGGGATTGTCTCAGCAAGTTTCGGTAGATCACAACTTCGAGGAAGTTCAGGATCTTCTCACTCGATTTTGGGCACAGGAAGAGGCTCCCAGTCTATCTGCTCTTCAATTTACGCCTGCAGAGCAGGAATGCGTGTCTTATTTTGTGCTCACTCGCGGGTTTCAACGGGACGGTATATCGTTCGATTGCCGATAATGTCGTCTACGAGTCAACTCGGGGACTCGTACTGTAGGGCAGCCCAGGGCCTGCAAAGGCTGTTACGATGACTATCACGGGACACCTCATATCAGAAGCTATATTCAGAGTTTCTGCAAGAATATGACGAACAGTCTCACATGAAACGGGCTTCACGGGCGCTTTCTCAGAACTCACGGGTTTATTACCTACCTCACCACGGGGTGTTGAAAGAATCGAGCACTACAACGAAATTGGGGGTTGTTTTTAACGGGTCAAGCGCTACGAGAATGGGAGTATCGCTGAACGACATTTTGCACACGGGTACGAAATTGCAACGGCACATTTCAGACGTTCTATTATGGGTACGACGACATCGATACATATTTGCAACTGATATTACAAAGATATTTCGACAAATTCAGGTTCATCGGGACGATTGGGATCTACAGCGGATATTGTGGGTCGATCAACACGGGAACATAATTGCTTACCGACTCAAAACGGTCACATACGGAACAAGGCCAGTTCCGTTTCTCACCGTTCGCGTTCTTTTGAAGTTGGTGGAAGACGAGGGCGACAAGTATCCCGAAGCGGTCGCTCCTCTTGCAATGGGGTGATACGTGGACGATATTACAGAGGAGCTGATTGGGATCTCATTACACAGGCACATCAACTCATCGGGATATGCACGGCGGGCGGCTTTCCACTCACCAAGTGGCAAAACAATCATCCGAAGCTTCTCACCTCAATCGGGGTCTACATCAGCACAGAAAATTCTCACTCGTTTAAGGATTGCGAGACCAAGGTACTTGGACTTACACGGATCCCAGCAACGGACGTGTTTAAATTCACAACCCTTCCACTCTCAACCGGGAACAAGATCACGAAGCGAGCTATTCGATCTAAGATTTCCTCGCTCTATGATCCCTTGGGATTTCTCGCACCAGTCGTGATTCGGGCGAAAATCCTCTTGCAAAATCTGTGATTGGAGAAACTCGGTTGGAATGACGACGTCTCATCTCGAGTCCACGACTCTTGGCCTACGTTTCGTCGGGAATTAGTGGATCTGGGAAACATTTCGGTTCCGAGATGAATTCATCTCACTCCTTCGTCATCCGTGCAGATACACGGGTTTTCTGACGCTTTACAACTCGCAATTAGAGCGGTTGTTTGCGTTCGGGTATGGGGACCAGAATCAGCAACGCGGGTGACGATCGTTTGCGCAAAAACTAAGGATGCGCCTATCAAACGTCTTACGATTCCACGTCTGGAACTCGCAGCAGCTCTTTTCCTGGTAAAGCTAGTACGGTATGTGTAGGATACTCTCAAGCTCACTGATTCACAGGTTTTTCTGTGGACGGATTCATCTGTCACACTCACTTGGGTAACTAGTCATCCATATGGATGGAAAGATTTCGTTCAAAATCGGGTCTTATCGGCTCAAGAGCCTCCCTAGTGGACAATAGAAATTCATCCCGGGCCGGGAAAATCCTGCGGATTGTGCATCACGAGGGTTAACCGTTTCTCAGCTCGAGCGACATACACTTTGGTGGGACGGGCCTCACTAGTAAACAAAATCTCACTTCCATTGGCCTTCTCACATCACCGGCGCGGATCTCACAGCGGCGCGTGAAGAGCGACCAGGCCTCACGCTCACTGTCTCAGCAGGCTCAACTTCACCGGTCTTATGGAACCTCATCCATCGATACTCATCTCTCACTCGGCTGTTGAGAATAACCTCACTCTGCTTCAAAGTATTTACGACACTTCGAAGACAAAACCAAGGGAGACCGAGCTCACAAATCTCCCCGGGCGACCTGGAACACGCACGGCTTTTTTGGGCTAAAACCACACAAGGGACACACTTCTCATTGGAGCTCACACTTCTCTCATCGGCACAGGCACTTCCAAAATCGCATCCTCTCACGCGATTGACGGGATTTGTAGACTTACACGGGGTTCTGAGAGTAGGAGGGCGGTCAAAGCGCTCAGCCTTACAACCTTAGAGCAAACACGCTGTCATTCTACCTCGGGATTCGGCTCTCACACGACTTCTCATAGCAGATGCTCATCATCGGACGCTTCACGGTGGGTTTCAGGTTGCATTGGCATACCTGCGCACTCACTACTGGATCATCGGCGGGCGGGCACCAGTACGCTCATTAATCTTAAGATGCGTGAAATGCGCGCGTCAAAGAGGGATAAAAGCTCAGCAACTGATGGGACAGTTGCCTCTCACTCGGGCTACACCTTCACGGGCATTTCTCTACACGGGAGTAGATTACGCCAGGCCAGTCTCTCTCGAACTCGGACGAGGGCGACGCTCTCGATCTCACAAAGGCTGGCTGTGCATATTCGTATGCTTCTCAACCTCGGCGATTCATCTCGAGGTTGTTTCAGACTTGACTTCCGAGGCGTTCATCGCAGCGTTTTGGCGATTCACTGGAAGACGGGGCATCTGTCACACTTTATACAGTGACGACGGGACGAACTTTCAAGGAGCCGACGCAGAACTGCGCAGACTCATCAGCGGGACTCAGGAATCTGAAATAACTGCTCAGATATTGGCCAATGACGGCACGCATTGGGTATTTAACCCTCCGGGAGCTCCTCACATGGGCGGGAAATGAGAAGCTGCCGTCAAATCGGTCAAATATCATCTTCGGAGGACGATCGGGGAGACGGCTCTCACGTATGAGGAATTTACGAGTCTTCTTACACAAATTGAGGCCGTTCTCAACTCTTGTCCATTGCAACCTCTCACGGAAGATCCGCCGAATCTCTCCGCGCTTACACCGAGATATTTCCTCATCGGGAAAGCGCTCACCACAGTTCCGGAGTCATCGCTACGGGAAATTAATCCTACTCGGTGCTGCCTACGGGAAATTAATCCTACTCGGTGCTGTAATACTTTTGTGATCGTTGGTTAACAGGCAACATACAACGACAACAAGCCATCTCAAAATGGCATCATCATTCTCACGAGATTCGGATCGGGTCTTTGGCTCTGTTGGCCGACGGGAGGACTTCACCTACTAAATGGCCTTTGGTACGGGTCTTGGAACTGCATCCGGGACAGGATGGGCTCACACGGGTTGTCACTATCAAGACCGCCACCACCACACTCAAGCGGCCTATTGCATAATTGACCCTACTTCCAATCTCATCCGGATCTCAATAAATCGACAGCACTGGTGTCGACGGCAGGCGGAATGTTCAGGAATTACGATCCATTCATAATTCCCGAATTGTTCATAATTTTCTGCGGGAATTAGACGAGCGAGTCACGCCGGGATCCTCTCGTGGCTGTCGTCGATGGCGCCACTTTTCGGGGCATTTCCTCTCATCGATCACGTGATCGCGCGGCTTTTCTCTCACTCACTCTCATTCTTTCCGCATCGATTACACAGACCACACGCGTTGTCTCATGGGTTGATCGGCATATGTGAAATACCTCACCAAATATTTCGGCATATTCAGTTCCTCTGAACGACAGTACTCGGGACGCGCTTACAAACGCGTAATGCGGGCGATATTACTGCGTTACGGGCGGATCGTCGAGATCTCGGTCGATCCGATCCTTCTCCCGCATGTCGGGACGCGTGTCACGGTGGCGGCCGTCGTCCGCCCTCGTTCGGCGAAGTTCTCATCCACGTCCTTAAAACGAGCTTTCCTCAACGTTTACCGGGCTAACTTTCTCCACATATACTGTATCGTTGTATTATATATTGTTAATATACTTTTATATTATTTTTCCGTGCATCCGGAACTTGGTGCCTTTTCTCTCTCCACCTACACCAGATCTTCCGGGTCCCTCTCAAACAGCGACTATAAAGTCAAGACTCAACGACTTCACAAGACCGTTAAGCTTTCTGACGGTAAAAGACATCACTGGCCTGATTCCAGATGAAAGGATATCGCGGAAACTCCTCAACCTCCCACGCAACAAACCGTTAGCCGATCGACAGTTCGACCAGCCAGGAGAGATAAACATGCTGATCGGATCCGGGACGACCCCCTCACCATTGTGCGTGGGACAAATCAAACTCTCCAAACCATCGAAACCGGACGTGTATCTGCAGAACACTCGTTTGGGATGGATCATTGGCAGAAGCATCTTGGAGGGAGACAGGCCCAAAAAGTCGACCAGCGAACGCCAGTAGTTTCTCACGAATTTGGAGACAGTGATGAGGCGATGTTGGGAAATCGAAGAGCCGGATCGGCAACATTACCCGGTCGAAACTGATTGTGAGGAGCACTTCCTACAGCACTTCAGGTGTGACAACAACGGGCGATACGTCGTCGCGCTTCCATTCAACGATAATAAATCGGAGCTCGGATAGACGCGAGCAATAGCAGAAAGGCGTCTCGCGTCAATTGAGAAGAAGCTGCGTGGCGATCCGAACCTTCAAACACAGTACACCGCTGTAATAAAAGAATACCTTGATAAGGATGAACACATGACAAGGATGCCATGTGAACCAACAACCAAGGGGTATTATCTGCCGCACCACGCGGGCATAAAGGAATCCAGCCAAACTACTAAGGTAAGAGTAGTATTCGACGGGTCGGCCAAAATCCACGACAGGATTCCCTCTGAACGAGACCCTGCTAGTTGGACCTACAATCCAGGACGACATTTTTTCATTCCTTTCCTTCACGCACAATTCCTGGTGCGTGAAGAGGATCGGGTGTATCAATGAATTCACTGGCGCGGCGCTGCCGGTGAAATAGCCACGGACGAGTTAAACACCATTACGTTCGGTTTATCACCGGCACCTTACTTAGCTATCCGCTGTCTCCAACAACTAGCTGAGGATGAAGGTCACGAGTTTGCACGAGCCGCAACGGTATTAAAAAGCGACCTCTACGTTGACGACCTTTTGACCGGGGCAGCTACGTTCGACGAAGCGCTCACTTTGCGCAACGAAATCGACGCACTACATCGACAAGGGAATCTCAACTTGAGACAATGGGCATCCAACGACACGAAGCTCCTCGAAGGTCTGCTGTCCAGCCATGTCAACCTGAAGCTTCAGTCAAGGAGGACAACACAATCAAGAAATTGAGAGTACATTGGAACTCGCAGCAAGATTCGATAATCTATACAGTTCATCCTATACCGCTAAATGGTCGTGTCACGAACAGAATCATCTTGTCGGACATCGCACGAGTATTCGACCCCCTCAAACTACTGTGACCAGTCATTACACATGCGAAGCTCATAATACAACGTCTCTGGTTGGAGAAAATACATTGGGATGATGCCATACCACTGTCAATTTACACCGAATAGTTAAACTACACGTAACATATTTCAATGCTAAATGATCTCTCATTCACACGCAGAATCACTACCAATGAATCCAGGGATATCCAGCTGCACGGTTTGTGTGATGCCAGCGAAAGGGCTTACGGACCGTGCATTACATCAGAGCACCCGATACTGACGGTAGATTAACGTCCACACTATTACGTGAAAAAAAAACCCGTCGCACCGCTGAAAGGGGTGGCCCCGAACAAGACCACAGCAGGCTAGAAGGCTCGAGAAAACATCCATCACGTGACCGTTCCACGCCTGGAATTATGCGCAGCTCAACTCTTGGCCAAACTATACACAACGGTACGTCAAGCGATACGACTAGAGCCAAACAAAGTAATCCTTTGGAGCGAGTCTACTATTGCACTTCATTGGATCAGAACATCACCGCATCAACTTCAGCCTTTCGTCGACAATCGCGTCGCCGATATACAGACGCATACCGACGCCAGTAACTGGATACATGTCCGGTCCAGAGATAACCCCGCTGCTCTGATCTCACGTGGTCAGACTCCATCGGAATTTACATCCCCTTCCATTTGGAAATATGAACCATTCTGGCTACTGGAAGCTGAAGAAGACTGGCCGCAACTCAGATTAGCCAGTCTGGGACGAGTACCAGAGTTGCGAAAGGTGAAGTGCTTGACGACACCTATTCACAACGATATTATCACACGGTACTCGTTAATCATAAAACTGCGACGAGTAATCGCCTACTGCCGATGATTCAGATCGAAAGGAAAGGGGCTTCTATCCAGCGAGGAACTTCAGGAAGCAGACAACGTCATTATCAAATCGGTACAAGCTTCTTGTTTTACTGAAGAACTACACGAGCTCCACGAGAAGAAATGTGTAGACAAGAAGAGTAAGTTAAAATCGTTGAACCCGTTTTTCGACGATCATGGCCTCGTACGAGTCGGAGGGCAACTGAGACACGCTCCAGCATCCTTCAATCAAAAACATCCCATCATACTACCGCGGCGACATCACGTCACGGAGCTTTTGATACGGTATGAACATCTTCGCAACTACCATTTCGGAGTCCAGGCCACACTGTATACGCTGCGACGGAAATACTGGATACTCGACGGTCCGAACCAGGTCCGACAAATCATGCGAGCCTGCATACCCTGCCATTACGTCGATCCACGAATCACGAGCTGCCAAATGGGTGATCTTCAAAGAGTTCGCGTAACCGATGCAAGACCGTTCCTTAACGTGGGCATCGACTACTGCGGTCCATTCTTCATAAAGGAGAAGACGTTCAGAAACCGCGGTCGAATCAAGGTCTACGTCACTGTTTTTGTCTGTCTCGCAGTCAAGGCAGTGCATTTGGAATTGGTCAGTGATATAACGACTGATGGATTCATCGCTGCACTGAAACGATTTATCTCTCGAAGAGGACTCTGCCGAAACACTCTGCCGAAACAACTCTGTTGAAACCGTTTGTACATTCTTAAGTGTCATTTCAAGAAAATTCCATGAAATTTGTACTCGAAAATATCCACAAACAAGCCGGTGAAAAAGCTTTACCAAGAACGCCTTTGGAAAAACACGGTTTGTGATGTTTACTGTTTATCAACTAGAAATTATCTGAAATCAAGTACCATTAAAATTTAGTCAAAGTATCATGAAATCCTCCCCCCAACGGTCTTGCATAATTTTTTTTTTAATTTCTAAATTTTTGGTGGTCATGTAAATGAAAAGTGCTATTTTTCACGAAAAATTCCGCCATATGGGGGTGGAAAACCCCCTCAATGTAAAAAAATCTCAAACTAACGATTGGGGGAAGGTATTTTGTATGTAGAAAATGTGTACCAAGTTTGAAATAAATCGGTCATGTAGTTTTTAAATGGCAGTGAATACGGACTTCGGAAAAGTAGTTTACGGAAAAAGGCACAAATTCAACTCAACCGAGACGCATCAAGACCTACTGGACAACAGTTGAAATCGTCTCGCGTCGAAAAACATATCAAAATCATACTGTGCCTTGAGACTACTCTCAAGCACAAGATCTAATACTCATTATCATAACAACAATAAACCTTAAGTGATTAGTTGTAAAGCGTTGAACTTTCAAATGATTAATATTTGTTCTGGTCCTCGTCTTCAACAACTAATTTCTCTTCCTAAACAAAAATCAAGTCATTGGTGATTCATTTCCCTGACGACGATACCAAGGGACTACGTCACCGCCAGAGTGTAAATCGGGCCTTACAACTCCGACAGGTCGAAGTGTTACCGCGCGGTCCCGTAGTATCGCACACTGATGATATGCTTCCACAGCGGTTCCGGAATGGCTTGCGATGAATAGTGGTTTTTTTCGTGGGTGGGAATCCCACTCTACCATGAACAACACGGTGTCTAATAGATTTTTAATCTAATAGACTAATTCTAATAGACCCTAATAAAAAAAGATACTTGGGCTGACTTCTATATGGAAAATAGGGGAGGTTTCGTTAAGGGGTGAGAAGCAAACAGCGGCGTGAAACAACGAATTTTTTTTTATAGTAATTAAGTTTGTTTTACAAAAGTGGCTGCACAGACTTTTTATGTTATATTCCCACTTGACTTGTACAAGATTTCAAAGAAAATGTTGATTATTTATAAAAAGATCGCCATATTTTCCGGACCCCCTTCGGCATGTAGTACTTTGCGATGACCATCATAAAATTTTAGTGGATCATCTGAAATCAAGAATCCAAAAAAAAATAATTAGTTTAATAATTAATCTAGTCCTTAATCGAAGCTTTTTTTAATTAACAAAATGGCGGCTTCCGACAAACAACTTTCGATTTTCGGCCAAAAAATCGCTCGTTTATTGTTAAAAATTTTTTTCATAAAATTAAATTTTCATAAAAAATGAAAATCCTTCGATTCAGGACTAGTTCTTAATGCTATCAATAAGCACACCAAATTTAATCAAAATCCATCAAGTGGTGTTTGAATTATAGTGGTCACCGACCAGAAAAACAGATTCGAGAAAAACGCGTTTAAAGTTTTTCGATGTGGATACGGATATATGTTTGTAAAATTTTGAGCTCGATGGATGACGGTAAACTTTTTTTATGTATTTTGTTCCGCCGAATCCGAATATCACAATTTTTGCCGAAAAGTCGAGCATTCAATTGTTTATAGTCAATTGTTAGAACGAATTTTCAGATAATTAAAGTTTTCAGAATAATCGATTTTTAAAATATATTTTGGGCAATTTTAAAACGAAAGTATTCTTTATAAAATTTTGCTGAAGTTCATAGTTTTTGGGTAATACATTTTTGAAAATTTCTAAAATCGTTTTCCAATTTTACACTTGATTTATGTATAGAAATACTAATTAAAAAATTACTTAAATCGAATCATCAATTCCTGGCCCATACAATAGGGCTTCTGCCGATGTGGAAGCTTCCAAAATAGCAATTTGTCGTTGTCTTCGAAGCATTCTGCCTTCCCAAGTATTATCGTTTGCGCATTTGTCAGCCACTACCTGCCGTGGGGACCCGATGCACCTTTACTAATTGTGGGATATCCCAGAAATTAATCATCGGATTGGCTTGAAACTTTCAGGGAATATTTTCGAAACATCAGACTTCAAGAAAATGTAATTTAAAAAATTGGTTTTTTGACAATTCTGACTGCATCTCACCACTTAAGGTAGTACGAGTGCACAATCTTGATTTCTATTGATTGTGTTCAAATTTTAACCAGACATTATTCATATCCTTATGCATATTTGAGTGAAATTCAGAACAGTCGACTATTTCAATTGGAAGATAACGGGTTTTAAAATGTTAACTTTTAACACTGCAGGGTCTACATTGAAATCACGTATCCAATGACGTGAGTTTGCGCGGCATATTTAAAATAATACTGCAACACAAATTTTTATTTTGAAGTAATTTTCAATTGAACAAAGTTTTATTTTATTTATTAATGAACCATACTTTTATTTATTAATGAAGATAACATAAACAATATAAAATATTAATATGTATAATGCAAATATTTTTTATGAAAATATTTTTAACTTCAGGAACACGATAATTATTTTTTTCTCGAAATATTGAACAATACTGTTCTGCGGTGTTGCTATATGTCTTTTTATTATAGGAGACAAATATTTTTACGGAAAATCATTCTGTCTAAATTTCAGTGCAGACCCTGCAGTGTTCAAAGTTGCAATTTTAAAACCCATTATCTCCCAATCTAAATAGTCGACTGTTCTGAAATTTCTCTCAAACATGCATAATGATGTGAAGAATGCCTGGTTAAAATTTGAACAAAATCTATAGAAATCAAGATTGTGCGCTCGTACTACCTTAATGGGGGAAAGTGTGCATTTTCATGATGCGTTTTCCTTAGGGATTGGTGGAAAACGAATCAAATATAGGTCTCTTCGGATGATTGGTCGAAAATAGAGAGTGGGAGCTGGACGTAGGCTGCGAGTCACATTCGTCGCTCTATTTCCGGGAATTGGAGCTGCGTTTCTTTAACTGGGGCGCGGAAAAATACGGGGAGGAAAAAGGGCCTTGGTCGCATCGTAGTGCTTACCCTAAGATAGGCTTTGTTGACCCAGGTGCGAGAGCGCATGTGGTCCACAGCGGTTTTTAAGTGTATATTTTTTTTGTGTCTTTGAACGTTTCGTCGGTCAAGGGCAGATATTCTCCGCATACTTCGAGTCGCTGTGCAGTCTCGTTTTGTAGCTTAAGCACCTAATCGTAACATATGCTATGAATATTTAGAGTGCTGTCTCATGCGTTGGACGTTCTTGTAATCCGAAGATTTTCCGTTTGTACATTGGTTCGTAATATAGTTAAGACCGCTGTGCTCTTGCGTGAAAAAGTACGCGACGCGGTTACTTATCATTGATAGGTTACATTTTCGCCGTGGTAAGCCTAAGTCTAAAGAAAATATATAGATCCGTCGAAAAATGGGAATGCCTCTATCGTGCGTATTAGGCTTAAAAATAGATTGTACACATTTGGTCGCAACGTGACACCTCCCTCCTTTAGGATTGAGCATCTCGCACGATCAGGTTCGTTAGGGGTTGCAATCGAAAATGTAGTGGCACGATAGTATGAACTGGAATTGTCATTGATCGACTTACAATGTGACTTAAACATATTCAAGGATTGGTATCTGATATGACGGTGTAACTTATAGTTATATTGCCTTAGGAGGTACGCATGAATTTCATTATCACCATATAAGAAAGCGTGTGTGGTTCTTTTTAAAAGGTTTTGGTACGAGATTTTTTGTTTCTTTTTTTAATGAGGTATATATGTTTTTTACTTCACTGTAAGATGTATATTTATGCGTTTTCTCCTTTCTTTTTCATTATCAATAGATACTTATTTACTCATTTCAACTTATCTTACTTGATAAGGTTAAAAGAACAATAATAATGAGGGTAGAGAAAAACGTTATTAAGTATGGCTAGAATGGTCGTTTTGATACTCGAATGTCTTCCTGTCGGTCTTGGCATGACCCTTTGGTTCGATTGATGGAGCTGTCATGAGTTTATGAAGTTCTTGACCAGTTCCATCGTTGACGTTTTCTTCTTAGGTCGTTTAGCCAGGTGCATCAGGAGGTGCGTAACCGAGTCCCATACTGCACCGACGGGGTAGACCGACCAGCCATACACAGTGTATAGGTTGTACGTATGGATCACCGTATCTACGAGAAGCATGCTCGATCGTACGATGGGTAACATTCGGGTGATATCAGCGTTTGCTGTACTGAATTGAGAGAATTTTTCCCAGGTGCGATTCCAGATAGAGTTCGCTTGGTATTGTAGTTTGATATTATCCAGGAGATTCAACAACTTCTCCCCTTCATTGACAGTGTTTTGACCACTGATGCCCCGTGCCATATTGTTTAGGACAGCGGATTTTCCACGGGCAACATTATACGTTCTCGTACCTTGTCGATATCTTCTTTGGAATGTATCCCACATGATGCTAGTGATGCTGGGTTGGTGTATCGCCAAGTGGACTAAGTCGTCGCCTTCATGCTTGCAGGTGGTATGGCTTCGATCGAAACAGCATGAATTTGTACTAGGTGTCCCCAAGCAGCAATATGGGAGAAGTAGGGCGTTGCAGGTCGTTGCGTTTGTCTCATTGATAATATGTGCGTTCGAGGAGTAAGGAAGTATGTTTCGTTCCCACGAGTGACATATAATTGATCGTAGAATTCGTTTAACATTCTTTTTACTTTCGTGTTTTTCTTTCCCTTCGTGTAAGGACCCATTTTAACGCTCCGGGAGACAACCGAAATAGAACTGGGAACGCGTTTAGAGGCCAGGTCAAGATCTATATACGTTAGTACACAAAAGGATACCAGTATTGTAGAGAGTGGGGGCATACAGCTGCCGCGCGCGGGAACCGAGCGCAGGCTACCCGACGCGCTCCGACCTAGAGTGCTATATATCGCTGTAACTTTTTTTCTGATCAGAATTTTTTCATAAAATTTTAAGAAGTGATTTTTGATGCTTTAAGGAGACGAAAAATGAAATAAAAACATTCGCAATTTTTTTAACCCGCTAATAGGTACTAGTACGTTAAATTAGGAATAGCTCCAGTATGTAATAACATTACTGTACGACCCTTTTCTGGTAATGCTCCGATACATACCGAGGGTAGTTTATTGAAGTTTTCCGCGTTTATTGCGTAGGTCAGGTATCGTTGTTTCGAGCCTCTACCAGAGCCAGGTTTTCTGGACGCGTGGGGATCCCGTTCGGCGCGTCCGTCCGACGGGTATTCCTCCCGTTTCCCGGCTGATTCTGCGACTTATTATATTCAAGTAGGCGGCAATTTTCTAATGTGTGACCTATCTTTTTGCAATATCAACAAGCAGGTGTATTATTTTGCGGCGAATTCTTCAGAATTCCAAAGCATCTGTCCGCAGTGTGCCCGTGATTGTGGCAGTATTGGCACTGAGAAACAGATGAGGGGCGAGGACGTCATTCGAAAAATTCTGTGGCTCTTTACGCGAGGTACACTCGCTAGCCGAGTGCCCTGATTTTCTACACAATTGGCAAATAATTATGTGGCATTTTTTATGTTGAAAATCTTTGTCCGCGGTAAGCCCTATTTTTTTACAAATTTGGCACGTGACAGACCCCTGATCGTTAGCAGATTTTCGACATTCGTAGGCGTTGTGGCCCTAGATTTGAAAAATTTGGCAAGTGACCGTCACGATTCGGCAAGCTTCAGTCACGTGATTATCCTTTTTGCGAATATTGCATATCCTCACATGCCTAGTCTGAACATCTCTTTCTGGTTTAGTGGGGCGCGATTCTAACTCCCTTCGAGCTTTGAGGTCGCGTTCAATTTTAACTGCGTGATCAATGGCGGTGGGCCTACGCACTGTGGGAGTGGCGGTGGTCCTACGCACTGTGGGAGTTGAAGTTCGATTGCCTCTTTAACCCGCGTTTAAAACTTGTTAGAAAATATTCATCCATTTGTCTCCTAAATGATGGGCCCTCTTCCCCATTGTTGGCTATTTTTTTGCGTCTAATATTTCTCTTGCCTTTTTCCTAATTCTCGTGACGAATTCCATGACGCTATCGCCGCTTGCTTGATAGATGTTGCTAAGTTCTTTCAACAGCTGAATCTCGGATTTGTTCGGCGCGTATATTTTTTTCAGAAAATCTACGAGTTCTTTTACTGTTCCTTTCTTTTACTCGAATTTAATTCCATGTATACTTTCTCTGGTTTGATTTTTCAATTTGTTCCTCATTAATTTCACTAAATATTTTTCCGATTCAGCTAGAAGCATATGTTTTGCATCTTCAAAACCGGTCGTAAATT
Source organism: Ophion obscuratus (assembly GCA_964007375.1). Taxonomy (NCBI): domain Eukaryota; kingdom Metazoa; phylum Arthropoda; class Insecta; order Hymenoptera; family Ichneumonidae; genus Ophion; species Ophion obscuratus. Next base: position 51,924,270 of record OZ023313.1, read on the forward strand.
CCGAGAGAAGGATACTTTTCCCGTCAAATTCTGGAACGACGCTAACGGTTTCTATCAAAGAAATTAATTGATTCGATCTTAACGCCATATTGTTCGAGTTATCTGGTTTTCCCTGGGGTGGTAATGCTAATGTTTTGACGGATCTTTTAGGAGCTTCGCGACCAGGTAATAAATTAGCGTTTGCTCCCCTCAAAGCGTAGCCTGTACTACGGGATTGACCTGGTTCGTTTGTTTCTGAATACGGTAAATCCCCAGTAATGTTTAAATCTAACGACTTGGCATGTTGATCCATTAAGGCAATTTGCAAAGACACATACCCTTTTTACAGATCCCGGACGAGCCCCCAAACATTATGTCACGTTCTGAAGGAACGTGGCCATATATTAATCGCGAATCCCTCCTCTTTGCCTACTCCTAGCGCAATAACACGGAATGAGGGTGTAAGAAGAGATAATGCATGCAAGGGTAGGAATAACGCAGTGATCCAATTACGAAATGAATTGGACAACTCGGGTTTCTAACAATTCGGGGTTTATTCAAATTAACCAATCGGGTTAAATTGGTTGATTTAAAAATACAAGACAGTTCGCTTACATTCGTGTGTGCGCCGAAGATACAGCGGTCGGATTTACAACGGGTCGAGTTCCTCCGTAGGTGGGCCGGACCATTCGGTTTTGTACGCTTCGTTACAGGATTGGCGGAGCTGGTGTTCTTCGCGTTGGTACTATTTTTATCACACGAGTATTTATCGCGAGCCGAATTATAATTAATTGATGATTTACGCAATACGATGTTATTGAAACGCTCAATGTAGACACTTGGGAAAGTTTTTTAAGTCGTAGTTTTGCAAAATACAGACGAGAGATTTGTAACCATTTTATTGAAGATTTTTAAAGTTTAAAGTTCGAACTCATCGTTTGCTGTCCGGCGACAGTTTTTCTACGTGTTCCGATGAAAGTTGTAGGGAAACTTTGTTTGAACGCGATAAAAGCTGATGGGAGACTTTGTCCCAACGCGATGGAAGCTGATGGGAGACGGACTTTCTGCAGGATACTTCTTTATCAAGTGGAAGATAGGAGAGGTTTCGTTAATGGGGGAAGGAGTGCATCTTCATGACGCGTTTTCCTTAGGGATTGATGGAAAAGGCATCAAATAGAGGTTTCTTCGAATGATTGATCAAAAATAGAAAGTGAGAGCAGGACGTAGGCTGCGAGTCATATTCGACGCATTATTTTCAGGAATTGGAGCTGCGTTTCTTTATCTGCAGCGCAGAAAAATACGGGGAGGAAAAAGGGCCTTGGTCGCGTCGTAGCGCTTACCCCAAGATAGGCTTTGTTGACCCAGGTGTGAGAGCGTATGTAATCTACAGCGGTTTTTAAGATCGGGTCAACGTTCTGAATCGGCGTATTTTTTTCTAGCGAGTGTATATTTTTTGGTGTATTTGAACGTTTCGTTCATCAAGGGCCGATATTTTCCACATTCTTCGAGACGCTGTGCAGTCTCGTTTTATAACTAAAGCATCTTATCGTAACACATGCTATGAATATTTAGAGTGCCACCTCATGCGTTAGACGTTCTTGTAATTCGAAGTTTTTCCGTTTTTATATTTGTTCGTGTTACAGTTAAGACCGTTGTGCTCTCGTGTGGGAAAGTACGCAAGGCGGTTACTTATCATCGATAGGTTACATTTCCGCCGTGGTAGACCTGAGTCTAAAGAAAATATAAAGATCCGACGAAAAATGAGAATGCCGCTATCGTGCGTATTAGGCTCAAAAATGCATTGTACGCATTTGGTCGCGACGTGACAATATGCTCGTTCTGGAAAGTGAAATTTATATGATTGGATTTCAAGTAAGTAAAACCCCTTCACGCAACCACATTAAACACTTTGTGACCTTCAATTGGTGATGCGAGTGGTATTTAAATTAATGATCCTGTAAAGTACAGATCCGATCAGTGCCCTTTGATCCTTGCAAACTTAAAACCTTATTTAATCTAGATAATTGAAAAAGTTAGATAACAATATAAACGCTCTACTTTATTACACACCTATTACTGTCACGTCCGGAGGGGACGTGGGCATATAAAGTGTGGTTCCCTCTTTCTTACCTACGCCTAGCGCAATAGCACGGGATGAGGGTAAAAAGAGGATGTGCTGGAGGAAGGAAGAATTTTTAAGGAATTTATGGAAATAATCCGATTGTTTGGAAATGACTCGTTTCTAATTAATAGTTGATTTATTGAAATCAGCCAATTTGGCTAATTCTATTAACCCTCAAGTACAAAGAGTGTAAAAATGTGGTTCGCTTACATTGATAGTTTCGTTCGGTGTCGATCCCGTCGTTCAGGTAGCGGGTGTCGGTCGTAAAATTTAGGGCCTTCGCTAGCGGGCCAGCGGCGGTCGCAGATGGTATCGGTGGCACGCGTACAATTTTCGAGTACACTGACTCTATTCCACATACAATTTTCACGGATTGGAGATAGTCAGAAAACAATTGATGTTTTGGATATTATACTGGTTCGAGATATTCTGCCTTTGATAAACGACAACGATAGACTGCGCGGTAGACTTTTGGAATGAACGAACTGCTCTGATGTGTCTGAAGTGCTTGAAGACTACTTGAACTCGAACTCCTAGAACTGCTGGGTCGCTCCTTTTATATATGATTTCTTGGTCTCCCGAATTCATAGAGTGTGAGAGATAGAGTATTGACCTCACTTAGATTGGAAAATAGAAGTATCATACGTAACGAACGCATGAACCTGGTTCTGGTGGGAGGTTTTTATGGAGGAGGGCGCATCTGCATTCTCCGCATACGAATTCTTTTCCTGTGCTACTTAATTTTACGATCGGGCCGTTGGGAGTTTTTCGGGGCCTTACTGAGATTCATTTGTATGTTGTTCGTATGTAATTAGAGAGAACGTAGGGACGCATTCCTGGATTCTTAGACAGAGGTAATACTATCGGGGTTTCTATCGGGGAGAGCGTAACGGTTAGGCGCTACATGATCCTTCCATATGCATATCCCTTTTTGGTACTTCTTAATTTTACGACCGGATTGATGGGGACCTTCCCGGGCCTGACTGACGTTGCCCTAAAGGCGCGTTACGTGTTTTTGTTTTATGGCTTTTCCGAGAAGTTACGCCCAGTGTCCAATACGGTCGTCGAATAGACAAAAGGGAAGGCCGCATGGAGAGAGTGCGCGACGCTCAGGTTCTATTAATGAGCGGTATCTTAACTATAGAGTACCTTTGAAAAGATGTCGAGGAATGAGAATATTCTTATCGTGCTTATTTTGGTGCACGCGGTTTCGTAAGGGACCGCGGGAGTCCTTGGTCTCGTCGGAGTTCAATGTGCCTCCCGACGTGACATTACAGATTACATTAAGTATACTTAGGCCATGGACTGGAAATTAGTGCTATAAAATGAAAAATAAATATGCTCATTATGTCGCAAAAGTTGTGTCTGCTGATGGTAGGAATGGAAAATTCTATTCCTTCCGGACCGTTTTTTAACCATGCACGCCAAGAAATACGTACAATGTACTTGGCAGTTTTATAAATAATTCCATTTTTCGTACAATGTATTTATGCAAAGAAATAATAAAACCATTGTTGTATTTAAAACAAATAGTAATTCATTTTCAGGTAACCCATAATTATCTGAACGGTCACCGCGTGCTAGCGAGACCCCCAGGTACGGGCGCATCGCCCTCCCGCCCTTCTATGCTGATCGCATGCATACTGCATGGGTGGGTTATGTGAATTTACGTTGCTTTTTCTACGCTACTGCACATACAACGACCCTCCACGATTTGAAGTACAGTTACCAAGTTTTTGGAGGCTTTGTATTTTTTTTTTAAACATCCACGCGATATCATTTTATACACTATAGTACTTTTGAACAAAAAACGGTGAATACGGTGAAAACGGTGAAAACGGTGAAAACGGTGAATACGGTGAAAACGGTGAAAACGGTGAATCAATAAAATAGAGAAATCAATAAGCGTTCTTCAGCTGAATGGCTCCCAGTGCCAGAAATTGACGAAAGAATGCAGGCAAAAGAATCCCTTATCGAGGGAAGTAAGGCCAGGGGCCCGATGTTCCTAATGCCTGAGGCCCGTAACCGTACGGACGCACTACTACCCCGGGTGACGTCGGTAGTTGAATTCTGTCCCAAGGGCGCATGTAAGTATATAGGTAAGTGTGTACCTGACTCAAAAGAGCGTAGACAACTATGTAGGCAATCGTGTAACTAATTCCGAAGAGCGTAGGCATTTGTGTAGGTAAGAGTGTAGCTAGCTCAAAAGAGTGTAGACAATTGTGTAAGTAATCGTGTAGCTAACTCCGAAGAGCGTAGGAAAGTGTGTGGGTACGTGTATAACTAACTCAAAAGAGTGTAGGCAACTGTGTAGGTAATCGTGTGGCTAACTCCGAAGAGCATAGGCAAGTGTGTAACTAACTCAAAAGAGTGTAGGCAACTGGGTAGGTAATCGTGTAGCTACCTCCGAAGAGGGATGGCCAGTGAGTAGGCAATCGTGTAGGTGTGAGTGTGTATGAAACGGTATAAATAGGTAAACGAAACCACACGACATGGGGTAAGACAACCAGAAACGCGATTATGTACGGTCGCTGGCATGGACCGAAGTGACCGAAAGCCCGAATAATTGCGACTAACTTCCCGGACACCCCATATATGCGCCCGAAATACAAAGAGGCTGTATTTCGGGCCCCATGGGTGACCGGAAACGCGAATGAGACCGACCAACCTTCCGACCAACCAATACCCGATATGTTCACTCGGAATACCAAGAGTATCATGGGTGACCGAAAATACGAATAACGTCGGCGTACTTTCCGAACACCCAATATATTCGCTTAAGATACCAAGTATCATCATGGGTGACCGGAAACACGAATAATATCGATTGACTTTCCGGACAACCGGTATATTCGCTCGAATACAAGGTATTATGATGGGAGGCCGGAAACCCGAATAATGTCGGCGGACTTTCCGGGCACGCAGTATATTCGCTCGAAATACAAAGATGGTCTCATGGGTGACCGGAAATACGGATAACGTCGACGGACTTTCCGAATACCCGTCCGCCAGGGGCCGTTCGGTCACTTTGCGGCGGGCGGTACGGCTGCTCGCGTACGCGGGGTTCCTGAGTGGTATGTGGCGCCCCCAGGAGCGGGTGCCTCGGCTTAACCGCCCGGGCTGCGACGATGACAACCTCTATAAAAAAATCCCTAACATCAAACTTCGGTGGCGGCGATGGGGTCCTGGTCCTGGGGGGTAGGCCCAGCCATTAGTAGCGGCAACGCGAGCACCAACCTCGGATACCTGGCGGATACCTCGGATACTCGTCCTAAGGGCGTATAGGCCAGGTGACTTTTGAGACGTCCCGTTAACAGTACGCCGGTGCATCGCGCCACTGGGAGTAAGAAATAGAATGTCCAATTTGAAACAAACAAAAAACAAGAGAGGAGCGGGAGGGCGGTTAGGGCTAGAACGCTCTCGGACGGGTTAAGGGGTAAGGCCACTGTAAATTTTTTGAAAAATCGATTTTTTTTTATTGGCTTAAAAAATAGTTTAAACCCTCTAGAATAAGAAAAAAAAGGTCCTGTGCGAAAAAAAATTTGTTGTCCTTAGGAAATGAAGGTCGCCTTAAAACGCTTAGCGTTTTAAGCGCTAAGCGTACTTAAAACGCGTTTTTCTCGAAACATGGTTTTTCAAAATGGCACGCAGCATAACTCGAACAATTTTCATTTTTTTTACTTGAAATTTTAACCAGATGTGAACATTTACATTATCTTGAGAATGTCGATCGGAATTTTCAAGAACTTTATTTATTGATTTTTTATTAACAAAAAACTTGCCGTTTTTTTCGTCAAAAATCAATTTTTTTTTCAAACGCACGCCAAATCCACAAAAATTGATACTTTTTAAAATCCGATCGACATTCTCTAGCTATAGCCCTCTAGATTAATGGTTTTTTTTTTTGTTCTAGATTCAAAAGTGCACCAGTGGTGCTGCGTGCCGCGGAGCCCTGGAAGCAAAACATGTCCCGGGAAGATAGCTGTGGAACCGCCATTTTGTTTTTTTTACTGTAAAAAAATTTTATAATAAAGTTTAATGTATGCCCGATAACACCATTAAAAGTTTTTTTTCAAATACCTTCAATTTCGGGAGCAAAAAATTAGTGAAAAAACCTTTTTTTTTGGGCCGTTACAGTGGCCTTACCCCTTAACGCCATAGGAGATGGATGTGGAGAGTGAGGGCCGAAGCAGGGTGGGCTCGGTCTCCTCGATCGCGAGTGAAAGGTCTAGAAGTGGGATGAAGTGGCTGAGGAAAAGAATGAGGACAAAGGCCAGAGCGACTTTTCGCATTCGCTTCAAACTTGCCCTTGCAGCGCCGGCAACTCTCCAAAGTGGAAGAAATGGATCTCGAGCAAACAGTTACAATAGTTTTGATAGGAATTGCCCTCATGTGTGCATGTATACGCGCATCCCTATAGCAGGCACGCATGCATACGTATAGCTACTAGTATACGTATATTGATGCTTTGGCATGTTTGTGTGCGGGTACATACGTGTGTCTATGCATGCGCGTATTCAGGCATATATATCTCTATATGCGTAATAGAGTGTATATGTGAGCGTGTATACGTGTGCCATTCGACGTCCTCCTTACCGCCTGCAAGTGGAGAAAAGAAAAATTTGTTCCCGTTCTAGGCGTTAAGTAGAAGCTCATTTTATATTGAATACGAAGCTACTTCACTGCCCATATCTCCTACCACTGTGAGGATCTGGAGGGGCAAAATAGGCTGAAAATTTCGACTCGGGAAATCAACTGGATCGTAGAGATACCGGCGAAACAGTACGAGCCCATAATAAAGGAGGGGCGAATATTTGCGCTCTGGCGGACGTATAGAGTGAGGGGCCGGTGAATGTCACAAGGGGTTTCAGGTGCTTGGGTTACGGCCATGTAGCTAAATATTGTGATAGGGAAAAGCAGTTGTACCAAAGCTGTGGGGAAGAAGATCACCTTCGGGATGCGTGTCCGAGAAAAGAAGATGTAGTTCGCGTCAAATGCGTACGAGCTAAGCGAAAAGAGACAGCAGACTGTGATATCAACGGTATGCCCGAAATATGTAAGGCAAGTGGCGATCGTGCGCTCGAGATTAGAATGGAGCTGAAGATTCGGCAGATCAATGCGCAAGGATCGGGAATGGCCACGGCGGGGTTACGCAGGAGCAGATAGTATCGGGTATCGATATCCTATGTGTACAGGAGCCTTAAGGAGAAGTAAGGGGAGAGGGTATGGAGCGCAGAGAGAAATAGTGCTGCAGCCGGCAACCGAGGTCCCGTGGGTGGCGGCGGTCGTCAGTTTGGCTAAGGTTGAGATATTCCCGATAGATACAAGCGGGTCCAGTCATATTTTAGGTTTTGAGGCAAGAACGGGGAGGAAGTGTTTTATATTGCAAATGTTCACTCCCTATTGAAGGTTTTATCGATGCTATGGTGGCGATTTTGCAACGTCTCAGGCCTAGGAAGTTTTTAATTTGCATGGACGCTAATGCACGGTCGGCCTTGTGGCAGTCAGGATCTACGGATGAGTAAGATTGGAGGATTTTATCATAGAAAACAACCTTGTGGTGCTTAAGGGGCTATTCCAGTAGGAACGTTGAAAATTTAGGTGATTTTCGGGAATTTTTTGGAAGACAAGTACTCAATTGAATGTGTCGGAAAAGTCGTAATATTGAGGTCCAAGCGACTTATGCGCTGCCTTTGGAGGCGCCAAAAAAAAGTTCCTCCACTGCTGACATAATTCCGGCCGATTGAGTAGCTGACCGAAAAAGGAAAAAATGTTGCTAAACTGGAAGGTATTTCCTGTACAATGACGTACGATTTTCGAAAAATATCAAAATCTAACAAAATGGCGTAGTTTTGAAAAAAGTCTGTTTTCTTGCCTATAAAATGGTCGTTCTTTCAATGCCGAATCGTCAATTTTCATCCAATCAAAAATATCCTACGTCATTGTAGAGTAAATATATTCAAGAGTACTCAGTTCAAATTTCAAGTCAATCGGATAATTGCTCTTTAAGTTACATTCTTAGCAAATTTGGAAAAACTCATATCGAGAAAAACGCGTTTAAAGATTTAACTATCGATTTGTGCAAAGTAAAATGATAGGGATACGGCCTTAACATTTTTACAGGATATTCTTGAACTGTCGAAAAAGGCAAAAAAATCGATTTTTTTTAAAGTGCCACACTGGTATAGTCCCTTAATAACCCTAGGGAAACCCTTACCTTTACCGGCACAAGAGGACAGTCAAATATCGACGTTACGCTAGCGGGGGGTGCATGGAGCGTAGGAAGAGAACTATGGTGGAAGGTCACGGAGGAATGCGCTACCAGTGACCACAACCTGATTATGATCGAAATTAGCGGGCTACGAGGGGGGCAGGAGCCGTGAAGAGTGCGTACAACCTGAGAGCGGCCGACTGGACTAAGTTCGAGGGGGTTGGAGCCCTCCTGACCTGACTGTACAAAAGCTGGAGGAACTTGCGCTAAGAGACGCAACTCTCTCACCAGAGAAGTGAAGCGGATAGTAAAAGAAGCCCGTCGGGTAACCATACCGAAGAAAAAGCAAAATAGTGGAGCAGTGTCATGGTGATGCGATGACCTAACGGAACTGCGGGGCAGGGCAGGAATGGCACGGAAAAGATTGGCTAGGGCACGACGGCTCAGAGTGGTGGGAGAGCTCCAGCAATGAGAGAAACAGTACACAGTGGCCCGAAATGAGTATGTAGGGGAGGTCCGGCGCAAAAAAAAACGGAGGCGTGGAAAAGCTTTGTACAAGTAGAAGGCAACACCGTGGGGATTAATACACAATATGGTAATTATTTACTTTATTGACTTTTCCGAAATATGAAGCTAAATTATTTTTTTGTCATTTTCTCATTGATTGGATTATAAATAATGATATTCAGTCGGGGGAAGCTGAATTCCATCTTCCCATAAAAGGGTATGGGAGTTTTAAAGTTCGCGGAAATATGTGATAAAATGTGGCGTGAATTTCTGACAAAATGACGACAATGAAGAATTTTAGAAATTCGCTACGCAAGAGGGTGGCTCAGATGTCGCTCATCGTGGGCGCATCGTGGAGGGTCCGGCAACTGGATTCGATTCGGTACAGCTGTTGGCTTCGGGAACGGCTAATGCGCTAAAAAAAAATTATTTGAATTGAATATGACAAAAATAGTGAGTTTGTTTGTCATACCTACATAGATTTGCGATGCATTTCACCAATTGCCATAAACATGGCAAGTAGTAAAGCTAGGCCGATTCTAATGCAGGGATCTCAGGGAGGAGCGGGGCGGCGGGGTCCCGCGCGGGGAAGCCAAGTGCTTGGCGCTGGGGGGGGGGGGGGGTCCAGCGCAGGGACGTGACGTCATACCAGGGGTATCTGTGGAGGGGGTAGCCGTGTGGTTCGAAGAGCGACTGTCGGGAAGGGGAAGCCGCTGTCGACGAGTGTTTTGTGGGGGCGAGGGTCAGGTAGTAGTGAGTGAACGTTGAAAACCCATAAATCTCCTAATTTATTATAGACATAAAAAAGATTAGCATCGATGCAGTGTTTTTCTTTCTACACTATTTAGTCCGTGTGAAAATAAAATTCACACACACACGATGTGTGCTTGAAATGGCCATATATGGGTAGGAAAATTTCATTAATTTGAAGCGATACATGAAGGGGACGGCTTTTCAAAGCCGTTTATTTATGTGATGCAGATGTGATGCGCTTGGTTACGTTTCCGAAATCTTTAAAATATTTGTATGCGTGTCCACTCGTGTCACGACTCTCGTCGACACCCGAGACAGATCCTGACAAGTGGGGATTTCTTAGAAAAACTATAAACTTTAGAGATCTATCATCAAAGGGTTTTTGACCGCAGATGGGCCACCGGAGCACAGCTGCACTCTGGAAAAAAATCTAGCCAGACTCATCGCAACTTGCCTCCAAAACATAGTTGACCACCGGAGCACAGCTGCACTCTGGGAAAAAAATCTAGCCAGACAAGCGCAACTTGCCTCCAAAACATAGATGAATACGACGTATTTTCGTGGGAAAAAAACTATCAACTTTAGGAGTCCATCGTCAAAGGCCTTTGATGCCGATAGCCCACTTGAGCATAGCTGCAGGACCCATAAAATACATCTTTCAACCCGATGCATCCCGACTTGTTTTCTATGTCGTTCCTTCCTCGGACAATCTATACCAACACGATTTCGGGAAAAAAGTCCGGCTTTTCCACGAGATATAGGGGATAGCCGAAATTTTTCTTCCGAATGGGGAACCATTTTTTATTTTATTTTTTATTATCTACTGCGCTCCAAACTGGCTGCACTTTGAACGAAACAGTCAGTCAGCTAACATCGCGGAAGTCGTCTCCAACTTATTACTATGGATAACAACATTGAACAAAGCTTGCACGATCAAGCCGCCCTTTTAAGTTCGTTTGAATATTTTACTGCGTGGGAGCAACAGTGCGTCGAGTTCATCGAAGTGCTGGAAACGCAAAGCCGAACTAAGCGCCCGCGCGTGGTAATTGGACATCAACAGTCACTGATAGCCCAAATAGCGCGTCTGGAACGATTGAAGAATTCTGTATGCAGCCGTTTTGTACTCACGGGCACAGGGCATGATGATCATGGATTAATCTAGCGTAAGATTGACACCTCATTCAGAGTCTAATATTGACTGGTTCTGTAATCAATCGCAGTCACATCGAGCCGAAACAATTTCTTAATGATGCTCGGGACCTAGTGCTTCAACATGTACAAAGTACTATCAGCAAGCACAACAGTATCAAAGTTAATGGAGTGTTCAATGGTAAATTCGCGAGTGGAGACAAACATGCTAATAAAAGTGTCAACACGCGAAACTGTGAACTCGTTAACACAAACGAGTTTAATGAGTGGTATGAACAGCGTGTTATTGAGCCCACTTTAACCCCACTCGACGAATTTCAAAAACGAGATAGTGGCTGGGCTCTACGGAAAATACTTAACCTCACGATAAATGTGAATAAGTATAATCCGATGCGTGCTGGGTGCTCCATATCATTACCGCGGGAAATAATGATAAAGAGGGCTGTGATTAACGTCACATCCAACGATAACGCATGTTTCGCGTGGGCAGATGTCGCTGCTCTATACCCAGCCGAACGAAACAGTGCCCGTCCATCTTCTAATCCGCATTATTCGACTGTACTGAATCTCCAGGATATCGAATTCCCGCTGACGATGCATCAAATTACAAAAATTGAAGTTAATAACAATGTATCGATCACCGTATATACCACAACCACCAAAAAGGACATTGTTCCAATACGAGTCACTCAGCACAAGAAGGATAAGCACATCAGTTTGCTGTACATGCAAGATACTGAGGATAACAATGTGGGGCACTTCGTATGGATCAAGAATCTGTCGAGACTCGTGACGAACCAACTGAGCAAAAAAGGACATAAAAAATATATCTGTGATCGGTACGTAGTTACCATAGTATATATGAGGTATTCCAGCTGAACTCAACCACTTTTGCATCTTATATTTTTTCATGTGGCTCAAATTTTTTTCTGTTTTTGTACCTATTCAAAGAACTTCACTTGATTTTTTTTGCGAATTTTTTCACCCATACATTTACGAAATATGATTTTTTTTCGAAATTCGAAAAAAATCGATGTCTTTTATTTCAAATGCCCATAACTTTGCAAAAAAATGGACCAAACCAAGTTTTTTTTTCAAAATGTTTGTTTTTGAGTGTACTTTTTGATAAAAAATATTCAAAATTTGACGATATTCATCTTCTATATGGTTTTACCGCTCAAAGCAAAAAATTGTTGATTTCTAAAGGACGGACACTTTTAATTTTTTTCAAAAAATTTGTTAAAAAACTTTGACTTTTTTAACTACTTTTAACGCTAGGCTGATCTTGGGCAGACTTTTCCTTATATTTTTTTCATAATTTAATATCTTTAAAGTAAGAAACTTCAACTATATTAACTATTTTTGAGACTAGTTTAATCGTGGGGATATTTTCCCTTCTATTTTATTCATAATTAAAAATAATTTCTTTTTTAGTATCAGTAAAAAAGCGTTGATTTCAAAAGGCCTGACACCTTTAATTTTTTTCAACAAATTTACTATGAAATTTTGACTATTTCGACAATTTTTAATGCTAGTTTAATCGTGGGCAGATTTTCCCTTCTATTTTGATCATAATTAAAAACATTTTTTTCATCACAAGCAAAAAAGCGTTTTTTTTTTCAACAAGTGGGACACGTTTAATTTTGTTTTGTAAATTTGCAAGGAAACTTTCTTTCAGTAGAAATCTTTTTTTCAGTATAAGCCAAAAAAGCGTTGATTTCAAAACGTCACAGTTATATTTATTAAATTGATGCCGGTTTTCCGTAATTGGATACACAATGGTAAATTTATCCATACGTTTCTGTTCTACACATTCAAAAAATCTTTGAAATTTCACTTTTATGCGTTCGACCATCTTGACAAATTCTCCATTATCGACCCCGGTATCAGGGACAATACCGAGTTTGCTCTTGAGATTGCGACAAACTTGATCGATTTTACGATTCGACAACAGTGCATTTACTTGAATCTCTTGACAATATCGGAGATTCTTTCAAAACCTGTAGAACTTCATTTACCAAAGGTAATCGAGTTGTTATGCTCACTTCAGAATCAGTGCTCTTTTGCGATTTTACTTCGCTACCAAATGAGAACGTATCTGACGGAAAAAAATTATTTTAAAAAAATATGGGTAAAAATATCATTTTATTATATGATATAAAACGAGTGATTGCAAGTAATATTTGCCGAGCGATTGCTGAAGTTGGTTGTCGTCACTGTCATCGTTATTATCGATCACGATGTCGCTTTCATCACTATCAATACGAGCAATATTTTTATCCGGGAAAGGCTCTTCACTCAACGCTTCGTTAATGATGTAGGAAATTTGACGTCTACAACTCTAGCATGCCTTATGTTCCTGAGTTAATCCGTATTTTTTTAGCACTTTCGGACGGTGATCGTAATTCTTTTTTTTTAATGGTCCTTTATAAGTATAGGATTGCAACAACGATCTTTCCAGGCAGTACCACCAGCTGACTCCATCTCACTCGTTCCAGTGATGGTAATGGTCCAATATAAATCTGATGGAAGTTCAATACGTAAGGTGAGAGATCGTTATATTTGAGGCAATGTGAAACTGGACTGAAACGTAAATTTCAAAGATTTTCGAATGCATAGGACAGAAACATAAGGATAAATTTACCATTGTGTATCCAATTACAGAAAACAAGCATCAATATAATAAATATAACTCTGACCTTTTGAAATCAACGCTTTTTTTGCTTATACTGAAAAAAAGATTTCTACTGAAAGAAAATTTCCTTGAAAATTTACAAAACAAAATTAAACGTGTTCGAGATTATTGCCATCTGACTGGACGTTCATTTCCAACCAACTGTAACTTAAATTACAAACAATCATTTTTCATTCCTGTAGTTTTCCATAATTTATCCGGCTATGATGCACATTTTATAATCAAGCCCGGGAAAAAAAGATCATATCTGAACATATCTGAATCATGTCTGTAGAATCAGATATGATCAGACAAGAGATTTGGTCATATCTGTTCATATAGTGTCATGACAGATCATGTATGCTTATATCTGAGCATATCTGTAGAATCAGATATGATCAGACAAGAGATTTGGTCATATCTGTTCATATAGTGTCATGACAGATTATGTATGCTTATATCTGAGCATATCTGTAGAATCAGATATGATCAGACAAGAGAATTGGCTATATCTGTTCATATATTGTCATGACAGATCATGTATGCTTATATCTGAGCATGTATGATCATCCCGAGAAGAAATTATCAGACCAAATCACATCTGATTATATCTGGATTATATATGATCCAGATATGATTGATCATATCTGGATCTTGTCTAATCATGCATAAGAAAAATGGCCATATCAGAGCATACATGATTAGATTTGACGATATCAGAGCATGTATGATTAGATTTGACGATATCAGACCACCCGGGAAAAAAAGTTCATGCCTGAGTGGATATGTTCATATATGTTTCAGATATTGTCATATATGTTTCAGATATCGTCATATATGATTCAGATATTGTCATATATGTATCTGATATGTTTATATCTGACATTTTACAGTATCATATATGATTAGGTCTGATCATATTCCACATCACATATGCTTAAAGTAGATCATATCTCATCACATATCCCGGGGAAAATGGTCATATCTGAGCAGATATGCTCATGTAGGTGTTTATCTGCAACATAAATGAATCTCATCTGATCATGCATGGTCAAAGATGAACATACATGTATTTTTATGCGCTCAGGGGTAGCTCTATATCTGGTCAGATATGATCGCGCATAAGTAAATATGTGCAGATATGAATTTATAGCTGAACATGTCTGCCCATATGTGGTCATGTCTAATCAGATATAGTACAATTCACGACTACATTCGAGCTCACACATGAATAGACTTGAATATGTGCGCGCATGCATGAACATATCCAACCAGGTATGGATGAATACGTTCAAATATGAATCAATTGATGAAATATGAATCAATTGATTCATATTTGATTAGATCTGATCACACGTGGGCAAGCATGTTCAGCGATGATCATATATATCCAATTGGATGAATTCGAGTATAATTCCATATCTGGGCAGATACAATCGTACATGGGCAAATATTTTCAGACCTGATCATGCACGAGTTGGGTTCGGTTGCGTATTCATCCATACCTGGTTGGATATGTTCATGCATGCGCGCACATATTCAAGTCTATTCATGTGTGACCTCGAATGTAGTCGTGAATTGTACTATATCTGGTTAGACATGACCACATATGGGCAGACATGTTCAGCTACAAATTCATATCTGCACATATTTACTTATGCGCGATCATATCTAACCAGATATAGAGCTACCCCTGAGCGCATAAAAATACATGTATGTTCATCTTTGACCATGCATGATCAGATCAGATTCATTTATGTTGCAGATAAACACCTACATGAGCATATCTGCTCAGATATGAACATTTTCCCCGGGATATGTGATCAGATATGATCTTCTTTAAGCATATGTGATGTGGAATATGATCAGACCTAATCATATATGATACTGTAAAATGTCAGATATAAATATATCTGATACATATATTACAATATCTGAATCATATATGACGATATCTGAAACATATATGACAATATCTGAAACATATATGAACATATCCACTCAGGCATGAATTTTTTTTCCCGGGAGGAAGTAGCCACAGCGTTCGAAGGAAGAACCGATGTGCTTCCAATTACAAAGGAGAAATACATCTCCTTCACGAAACATGTTGAAGTTAAAGACGATTCAAAACATAGGATCCTATAGCGCTTCATCGATTCGTACAAATTCCTCAACACCAGCCTCGACAAATTAGCCTCATTTTTGACCGAGGACAAACTCAAAATTTTACGCATGCAATTCCCAACACCATCGACAGACGATTTCAATTTGCAGACGCGAAAAGGGGTCTTCCCTTATGAATATATTGATGACGTGACCAAGCTAGACGACACTTGCCTACCACCACATGACGCATTTTATAGTTCCCCGACAGATGCTACAGTATGCGAGAGTGAGTATGCACATGCTGAGAAAGTTTGGGAGCGGTTCTCCATTCGAACGCTGGGTGACTATAGCGATTTGTACTTGAAGGCAGATGTCTTGATATTAGTTATAACTTTCGAAATACGTGCATTGAGAGCTATGGCCTAGATCCCGCGTATTACTACACATTGCCGGGGTATACCTGGAATGCAATGCTAAAACACTCGAACGTCAAGTTTGAATTACTAACTGACATCGACATGGTTTTAGTCGTTGAGCGGGGTATACGCGGTGGTCTCAGTCAATGCCCAAACCGATATGCACGCGCTAATAATAAGTACATGGAGTCGTTTGATCCATAGAAAGCATCATCATACTTGATGCATTTTGACGTCAACAATTTGTATGGATGGGCAATGTGTCAACCCTTGCCATATGCAGATTTTCGACGGGTCAACGACGTGTCCAATTTTGATCTATCTTCCATCACGCTAGCTTCACCGACAGGCTACAACCTTGAAGTCGACTTGGAATATCCACTATCTCTGCATGATGCGCACCAAGACCTGCCGTTTTATCCAATACATGAAAAACCGCCGGGTGAGCAGGGGGAAAAGCTGTTAGCAAACGTCTGTGATAAAAAACGCTTCATCATTCACTATCGAAATTTACAGCAGTGCTTATGCCATGGACTTTGCCTCACGAAAATCCATAGGGTTTTACAGTTAACACAATCCCCATGCCTGCGTTCGTATATTGAGATGAATACCCGATTTCGAAAGCTTGCCAAAAACAATTTCG
Organism: Ophion obscuratus; assembly: GCA_964007375.1. NCBI lineage: Eukaryota > Metazoa > Arthropoda > Insecta > Hymenoptera > Ichneumonidae > Ophion > Ophion obscuratus. Next base: position 51,940,830 of record OZ023313.1, read on the forward strand.
AAAATAATTTATTCAAATTAATGAATAATGCGGTCTTTGGCAAAACGATGGAGAATGTGCGCAATCATTTAGATGTAAAGCTTTTAACATAATGGGAGGGCAGGTATGGCGTAGAGGCAATGATTGCGAAGCCAAACTTCCACAGCCGAAGTGTTTTTTCAGAAAACCTCGTTGCGGTGGAATTGCGCAATCTCGAGGTGAAATTCAACAAGCCAATATATGTGGATATGTGCATACTCGACATATCCAAAACGTGCTTGTATGGATTTCAACACGAGTATATGGTACCTCTGCATCGAGATAAGTGTAAAGTCATGTATACCGATACGTATAATCTCATGTATGTCATTGAGAGCGGTGATATATATGCCGACATGAAGCGCGACATTTCAAAATTTGATATGACCGATTATTCAACGGACAATAGGTATGGTATACCGCTTGTCAACAAGAAGGTACCCGGTCTCATGAAGGACGAATGTAATGGAGCAATTATGACCGAATTTATTGGACTTCGATCGAAAATGTACGGGACACGTGTCAAGCGTAAGAAGGACACGAAAAAAGTTAAAGGTGTCAAGAGTAGCGTTGTCGCTAGGACAATCACGTTTGCCGATTATGCTCGATGCTTAAAAGAAGAAGTTGAAATGGAGCGTAGTCAAACGTGCATTAAATCAAAGTTGCATAAGGTCGACACCATCCGTGAGACAAAAATCGCTCTAACAAGGGGACAGTACGGCAGTCGGATTTTTGTAATTTTTCGTACTCATGGTACGCGAAGTTCAGAGCTCGAATATTAATATCCCAAAGCAGTTCGACGCCATATTCAGAAATTTTCGAGAAAATTGACTTTGAAGTTTTCGAGCGCACTCTTATCCCACAAAGATGCAACGATATTCGAACCGGGCTCGCGGCGTACCCGGTAGCGCTCAAGTCTAGTAATCGCGGGGTCGCTGGTTCGAGTCTCACTTCGAATTTTTTTTTTTTTTTTTTCATTTTTTTTTTAATTCGCATACCTCCGTCATTTAAATAACCCGATAAATTTTTGTTGTATATAATCACATATTATTATATATAATTAATATAATATATCTATATATGTTTATTTATGGACAAAATCCATATATAGTTATTTATGTACAAAATTCATTATAGTTATACATAATTATATATTTTCTCATATATGATCATATATTATTTATATATAACAATAGGTGATTACTTATAAAAAATAAATAAATAATCTCGGGATAAAAATCATAAAATCTATGCTAATTCACATATATGTAATTATAATTGTCAATGATAAATGCAAGTCTTATTTTTGATTATCTCTTGCTTGAAATTGCGAATAGGCGACGTAAAAATATCCAGTAATAATATTTACATAAACTCCCTTGTAGATTAATAGGAATATAAATAGAAGAATAAATGTTGAAATATATGAATATAACGCTTGCTTTGGCAACCGTCGATATGGTGAATAACAGTTCTGCGTACATCGTTTGCCTTTGTCCTGATCAACTACCTGCGAAGCGGGCACAGCTGCTTGTGCACAAAAGATTTCTGGGAATTCCAGAACGGGTGGAAGGGATACGGCGTCTTTCGCAAGGAATGCCTGTTTGAAGTAGCATTCGACCGTTGGTTTTCGGCGCAGCAAGTACTGTTTTTCGGCGTGGTGCACGATTTTGTAGAATATTCGATAAAAAAATATCAAAATGTCGGGCGTGGGTGCCTGGGCCTTCGACGGCACAAGATGATATTGAATATTCTTTGTGCAGTGAAGTTTCAAAATTACGATTGAAGGATGCCCTCGTATATTACGAGCAAACTCTCACACAAAATAATCTTGTGGCACCAACACCATCGGAGGTAATTACTGAAGAGGGAATGTTACTAGCAGAAGACTTGTTCCATTATACAGTACAAACTTTACACGAAAAAAAGTTTGTAACGGATGAAGAACTAATTATGCTTGATGAATTGGACGAAGAATACGCTTTTGACGAACCTGCATCTGACAACGAAGATTCTTCTGAAAATTATGAGCCAGAGGAGAAAAGGGCGAAATCGTACACGGACAATATTCCGCTGGATTATAAAAGGAAAGTTATCAATATAGTTCGAGCACATCCGACATGGAGCCTAAAAGTTCTGCAAAAAAACGGGTGCAGCCGCTTAAAGCGCATGGAGGAATTGCCAAAATGGGAAAAACATGTAAAAAGCGGAGGAACCATGACAGACAAATACGCGACCATCGATTCGTGGACTTACGATCGCTTTGAGGAAGCGCGACAGAACAACCAACAAGTTACAACCCGGAACTTGCAGCAGTGGGCTTTATCGGCTGCGAGTCAATTTGAAAATTTTGATTTCAAAGCTTCCGATAGGTGGGTTGTGAAATTTAAACGGAGACATCGAATTCGCCAAAGAAAAATCACGAAGTTTGTAACGGAAAGAGAAACCGCAACGCTGGATGAAATCCTGGCTGCTGCAGAAGATTTTCGTATCCAGGCTCGTGATGTCATACCAAACTTTGGTCCCGATTTCGTCATTAATACAGACCAAACAGGTATTCAAAATTTGTTCTCATTTTCCATAATAAATTAATGTAGACTTTTGTATATAGTATTTTCAATTTATTCCTTTTCTATTTTTTTTCAGGACGCCAATACCAGTTGACGTTCGACAGAACTCTGGCGACCAAAGGATCAAAAGTAGTGCTGGTAAAGCGGCAGAATATGAATAAAGTCACCCATTCCTATACTGCGCAGTACTCTGTCACCCTATCAGGAAAATTGTTGCCCCTGGTGTTCGTATGCCTACAAGAAACAACAGGTTCATTTGGTCCCAGAGTTAAAAAATCGGTCGACGAGTACCTAAAAAAATACGGAAACGTCGTAGTCACGTCATCGAAATCGGGAAAATTGATTACAAAGTTATACAAAGATTTTTTAATCAACGTTTTGAAACCCTACGTAAAAAAAGAAAAGTTTTTCTTAATTATCGATTCCTGGGGAGGCCAAACCGATACCGTGATGTACAATGAGGTGCTTCGAAATGACAGGCGTCTGCCTACTTGCACGGTGCAGGTAATTCCACCAAAATGCACTCCATTAGTGCAACCTTGTGACGTGTATTTTTACCGCCAAGTAAAAAATTTCATAAAGCGTCTGCGGAACTGCGCCTATCTGATTGAACAAGGACGTGAAATTAATGATAGAGAAGATTGCATAAAAATTCATTCTATTGTTCATCATCAGTTGTCTTCTCCGGTCTTCAATAACATGATCAGATATGCGTGGTTTGCTTCGAAACTTTGCGATCAAAGAGAAATCTTCATGAACGTGAATGAAGTTTGTTTTCCGATCGATGTATTGAAAAAAATTGCGAATGTAACAATGCAGCGTTTGTACGGTGTGCGAGATGCCGTGAAAATGACTGTTTTCCTTGTTTTTACGATGGTTATCACTCTGGCTCGTGTAACATTACACCCGATGTATAAAACAAACGAATACAGACCGAATAATAAAGTATTCAATTCCTTACCCGACGTTTTTCATTTTCATCCTAAAAATGTTGTTGGTTATAAATATTGATACTTGAAAATGTATGTTTAGAATCATGAGATAATTAAAAATGTGACTTGCGTTTTTTCATTTAAAAAAAATGAAAAAAAAAAAACAAAACAAAATTCGAAGTGAGACTCGAACCAGCGACCCCGCGATTACTAGACTCGAGCGCTACCGGGTACGCCACGAGCCCGGTTCGAATATCGTTGCATCTTTGTGGGATAAAAGTGCGCTCGAAAACTTCAAAGTCAATTTTCTCGAAAATTTCTGAATATGGCGTCGTACTGCTTTGGGATATTAATATTCGAGCTCTGAACTTCGCGTACCATGAGTACGAAAAATTACAAAAATCCGACTGCCGTACTGTCCCCTTGTGAGCCCACATGACGATAAGCGGTATATCATACCCGGGACCTCTGATACCCTACCATGGGGACATTATAGAATACCGTTGTAAAAAATTATGTATTTTTTTTCTACAACGTTGATTTTTTCTGTAAAATTGTGTACATTTTTGTGAATATTGATGTATAAAATTCGTGAAAATTGTGTATGTATTTTGTTCACTCGATGTAAAACTTGTTAAAATTATGTACATTTGTACATTTTTGTGTACAATTTGTGTACATTTTTGTGTACATTTTGTGTACAATTGTGTACATTTTTGTGAATATTGATGTATAAAATTCGTGAAAATTGTGTATGTATTTTGTTCACTCGATGTAAAACTTGTTAAAATTATGTTTGTTGTTGTAAATATTTAATTGTGTAAGAATGGATTTATTATTTTCTATAAATAAAAAAACGGACTTTTTATAATGCCATGTGTTTATTCACGATATCCATCTCCTCGTACCCACGTTCCACGAAAAAGGGATTATCGACGGCCAGAAGGAAACAAAAAGCAAGCCGGCTGTGGAGTCGGTCGGAGACTTCGGAGGGAAACATGCGGAGACGACCAGCAGTTTAGGTCAAGCGTCATAAAACATATTTATTTTTCCATTTTCTTTATTGTCGACTACAAATCGGATTTGCTTATCCAACTATTGTGGCTATTGTCGAAACCTAACCACTTTACAAACATTCGATTACCACGCTTCTTCAACACTGATTCAATGAAATAGATATCGGGATGCTTGTCCCTGAGAAGCCCTTGTTCGTAGAAGCCATCGGCGATCGGTTCATCTTTATGGTCCTTCAAGTGGTACGTCACGGGATGAGTTTTTTTCACATGATGGATTGTAAATATTTCTGTCGTCCAGTTTGGGGTGTAACCCTTTTCGAAAATGGTCTTACATTTGCTGATTCTCGCTTTACCACCAGCGGCGAATTTCGGTTGTCTTTTTATTGGAGGCTTATTAAAAATCTACTGCAATTGCTTCTCATTTCCCGCGTTGACATTTCTCACCTTCATCTTAACCCATTAACGCTCAAGAATCGCGATTTTTCCTTCATTTTCAAGCAAGATTTTTATTATATAAAAAAAATCATAAAAAATGAAGAGATACGTTCCCTAGTATTTTCGAGGGTGCTCTTTCAGAATCTGGGGTTAAAATCGGATTTTGTCTATTAGGAAAAAAAATATGGCGACTTTTAAACAAAAAAAAACAGGAAAAATCGATGACACTTTTATTCAAATTTTTTTTTCACCTCGAAGCCGTTGAAAAGCCCGGTTTTTTTTCAACCATGGGTGCATAGAATAGTGATGATTGAACAATCAATTTTTTAAATTCGTCGTCGTCAACATTTTCACCCTCAAAATGGCGCTTTTCACCCCCTGCGTGACACGAAAAATATCACGCTCGGTGTCCCAAATGAAAAGTAGTTGGATTTCGACGAAAATTGGTACTCGGAGGTTTTTGAGGTCGCTGATTACGATTCTGTTCTCAAAATTCCGAAATTCAAAATGGCCGATCCAATATGGTGGACACAAATGCAAAAGTTCATTTGCATTGGATAAAACATGGCACTCGGGAGTTTTCGAGTTCGCTGATTATGATGCTGCTCTCAAAATTCCGAAATTAAAAATGGCGGATCCAATATGACGGACACAAATGCAAAAGTTCATTTAAATTGGATAAAACATGGCACTCGAGGGTTTTCGAGGTCGCTGATTATGATTCTGCTCTCAAAATTTCGAAATTAAAAATGGCGGATCCAATATGGCGGACACAAATGCAAAAGTTCATTTGAACTGGATAAAACGTGGCACTCGGGGGTTTTCTAGGTCGCTGATTATGATTCTGCTCTCAAAATTCGAAAGACTTTAGGTATTTAAATACCTGGTATTTTCAGGTATGTAAATACCTGGTATTTTCAGGTATTTAAATACCTGGTATTTTCAGGTATCTAAATACCCAAAGGCTTTCGAATTTTGAGAGCAGCATCATAATCAGCGACCTAGAAAACCCCCGAGTGCCACGTTTTATCCAATTCAAATAAACTTTTGCATTTGTGTCCGCCATATTGGATCCGCCATTTTTAATTTCGGAATTTTGAGAGCAGAATCAAAATCAGCGACCTCGAAAACCCCCGAGTGCCACGTTTTATCCAATTCAAATGAACTTTTGCATTTGTGTCCGCCATATTGAATCCGCTATTTTTAATTTCGGAATTGTGAGAGCAGAATCATAATCAGCGACCTCGAAAACCCCCGAGTGCCACGTTTTATCCAATTCAAATGAACTTTTGCAGTTGTGTCCGCCATATTGGATCGGCCATTTTGAATTTCGGAATTTTGAGAACGGAATCGTAATCAGCGACCTCAAAAACCTCCGAGTACCAATTTTCGTCCAAATCCAATTACTTTTCATTTGGGACACCGAGCGTGAAATTTTTCGTGCACGCAGGGGGTGGAAAGCGCCATTTTGGGGGTGAAAATGTTGACAACGACGAATTAAAAAAATTTATTGTTCAATCGTCACTATTCTATGCACCCATGGTTGAAAAAAACCGGACTTTTCAACGGCTTCGAGGTGAAAAAAAATTTTGAAAAAAACGTGTCATCGATTTTTCCTGTTTTTTTTTGTTTAAAAGCCGCCATATTTTTTTCCGAATGGACAAAACCCGATTTTGACCCCAGATTCTGAAAAAGCACCCTCGAAAATCCTAGGGAACGTATCTCGTCATTTTTTAATTTTTTTTATATAATAAAAATCTGGCTTGAAAATGAAGGAAAAAATCGCAATTCTTGGGCGTTAATGGATTAATGGTGCGATGTACAGAATCGTTGTACTCGGCTACTAGATTATCAAGAATATCGATCCACTTATAATTACCACGAAAACTAAATTGCATCCACATCTTATTTTTCAATGTACGATTGAGACGCTTGCAAATGGATGCCTTCAAGTTGATATATGTCGAATACATATAAAGATTGTACTTTTTCATGAGGGCCTTAAAGTCACAATTGTAGAATTCTTTTTCCCGATCAACGTGTAAGTTCTGCGGTATGCGTCCCTTAACGAGGATCGACTTCATTGCGGCTGCTGCATCTTTGCCATTCTTACTCAGCATTGGCATGGCCCAGGCGAATTTTGAGAATTTATCGATGACGGTAAGAAGATGTTTGTGTTTGGAGTTTTGACGCACGTATGATGACATATCGACGAGATCGGCTTGTCAGGTTTCGTCCAAGCTAGGGATGTCCACATGCTGACGCTGAGTTTCGTCGAGCAGGATTATATAGCTCTAGCACGAGAGCGATCCTTTTCTCGATCATTTTCCAGTCTACGCAGTCGCGCATCGAATTCAGCAATGACGTGTGAATTACGCGTCACCAAACCTTGTAGAGTTTTGACATTGGCCTCGAGTGTCTTTGCAATGTCTCTTATCGTAGCTTCAAGTCCATTGACCAACAAGTGACTACTCTCTTATCTTCTTGTACCATTGTCACTGCCACGGCATGCACAATACTGTCTCTTCAACTACCAGCGATGAGATATTTATCAATGGTTAGGAAATAATCAAAACCCTGTCTGTATCGACCTTCGTTAATATTGCTATCCTTATCAATCGTGACAAATGCATACTTGTCGGAATTCCAGCATTTCACGCACATGTTTTTAAAGCATGTATAAGTCATATCCGCATTAACATGATCGTTGTAGACGTGTTTGAGATTCATATCGTCCCGCTTGAAAAGCACCCCGAAATTTGCATTATCTCTCACGAGATTTTTTGGGATCCGGGTGTGCGTCTGACAAAGATAAAAACTGTCAACAATCTCGTATCTTCCTATGGAAAAGAAGGCCCGAACATTATTCTGCTTTTCGCATGCTATATCATCAAAGATGAAAATAGAGTTGGATAGTGCATCACTTGGTGCTATCACTTGTTCATGCGCCTCGAATAGATGATATTCAACTCAACTCACAGGTTCGAGTTATTGTTCGAGCAACTTTGGCTGCTTCAACGATTCGGAATACAAGTAAATGTTCTCAAATCTCAAACCATTCGGATGGATGATGAGAGTGAGCAAAGCGTTGGTTTTCCCACAATTCGATGCACCGCAAAATAGTGCACGTATGCTATCCGGCAATAAATTCCCATGACGTTTTTGTTTCTTCCTCCCACCGTCCTCGACAAACTCGTCGAAATTTATCACGAGGAGTTCACCTCCAATAGTTTGCTTCTTGGACGTCACCTCACACACGACTAACGATGAAATCATATAAATAGGATTCTTATAGGGATTATCCATCAGTCGCATATTGTCTTTAGATACAATCGTGCATGGCAAGATCGGTAAAGGTTTAGTCAACCGCCTAATCAACAAACTCCGCGTTAAACTACATCTGCCTGGGTATCAGTATTGTGGACAAGGCACAAAGTTGGTCAAGCGCCTTGCTCGTGGTGATCCGGGCATTAACCCATTGGATACGGCTTGCAAACAACACGATATTGCGTATTCAAAAAATCCGGATAATCTTGAGGCGAGACATTTGGCGGATAAAGTGTTGGCTGAACAGGCTGGGCGACGTGTTACGGCTAGAGACGCTAGTATCGGTGAAAAAGCCAGTGCTTGGGGTGTGGCAAATATTATGAAGACGAAGAGAAAATTTGGCATGGGGATAAAGACCCGCAAGGGTGGCGTTCGTTTGAAAAAGATAATTCGCGCTGCAAAAAAGACAATAATTCAAAGTAATGATCCGCATAAGATAATTAAATCAGCTCTATAGGGTGCTCGTGCACCTGCAAAGATGCAAGGTGGTAAAGTACGCACACCTCGAGTTCTACCTGTACCCCATAAAATTGGTGGTTTATTACCGTTCCTCGTACCCATTTTTTTCGGATCTTAGCGCTGTGGGTGCTTTGTCAGGTGGTGCGGCTAGTATAGCTAAGGCCGTAAATGCTGCTCAAGCAGCTAAACGTGAATTGCATGAAAGTAAGCCAAGAAAAGAAAAAAACTAGAAGTTACGCTACCTCACCGACCCCTCACCGACCGCGACCTACCTAAATATGCAAAAATCCTGAAGATTCCACATTTTCGCGGAGTTTACATGCGCGACACAATGCCAGCGAGCGGACCTCAAATGTGAAGCAGCAATTGTAAATTTGAATGAAAATGCCGGTCCTGAAACACACTGGGTCGCTTACAAAAAGACTGGATGGAAAGTCATGTACTTTGATAGTTTCGGCCATCTTCCACCACCATCCGAACTCATGAGATATTTTCGTGTTGGTAGCGTAAATTATAATTATAAGGGATATCAGAAATATGATACGATTGAATGTGGACATTTGTGTCCCAAATTTCTTTGTCGACAATTGCAGCACAAAGACAAATGTACACTATATATAGGGGGGAAATGATGTGGGGAATTCAGTTGTTAATTTACCAGCATCATGGACGAAAGTTTAACATTGACCATATCTGGCTCATCGTCCATACTCGAGGCGCAATACTTTCCCCCCATCGAACTCTCGCCACACAAAAATTATACTCCCGGTCTCGTGGAATTGTTAACCTTCAACTCTATTCCCAATATCGACGTTGAGCACGATAAACTTTACGTAGGAGATGAAGTGTTGACGATACCTACGGGCAGTTATGAAATAGCGGATATTGAGACGTTTGTACAAGCAGAGCTCTCACGTAAAAACATTAAAATCAGCATTAAACCCAATATTAATACGCTACGTCACGTCCTGAGGGGACGTGGGCATATATTTTCACGTTTCCCTCTTTGTAGCCTACGCCTAGGGCAATAGCTCGGGATGAGGGTAAAAAGGGGTAGTGCTTGAGTAAAAGTGCGATGACGCGATTATCCGATTGAGGAATAATTGGACACTCAAATTCTAACGACTCGGAGTTTATTGGAATTAACCAATCTGGTTAAGTCGATTAAATTAATAATACAGGAAATGTACATGAAGTATTTGGCTTACATTTGTCGATGCGCCGTGGGTACAATGGTTGGAGATACGGAGGGTCGAATCGGGCCTTCGCAGGTAGGCCGGACCGCTCGGTTGTGTACGCTCGGTTACGGATTTAGCGGAGCTGGTGTTCTTCATGTAGACACGATCTTTTAATACACGAGTATTTATCGAGAGCCGAGTCTTCGAATTAACGCACGCAAATTGGAAGCCAATAAAAGGCACGAATCGGACCTTCCTGTAGCCATTCTCAAAGTGAACGCCTTACGCGTTGAGTGCAACGTTACCGCTGGTGCCTATATTAACGGACAAAAAGTACACACAATTCACGATTTTTTTCCATCTGTACTACCGGGCTATAAGATCATTGAAGTTGGCTCCCACGTAATTTATTTGCCAATAACGAGCCAGTAGTATAACAGGACCGGTTCTATCTCAGGAATCTCAGGGGGGAGCGGGGTGGGGGAGATCCAGCGCGGGGAAGCCAAGTGCGGTGGTGCGGCGGAGGGGCCGTCACCTGGCGCGTGTGACGTCGCAGAGGGGCCTCTGTGGAGGGGGGTCATGTGGTCAGTGAAGCGCTTGGTGGGAGGGGGAAGCCGGCGTCGATGAGTGTTGTGCGTGTGTGTGTGTGTTTTGGTGTGGAAGGAAGGGCTTCGAATTAAATAACAATAAAACAATAGTTTATTTAAAATTGAATTCAACAATGACCTTGCATGAACTGCCGTATTATGAGGAGCATCATAGAGTTTTCAATATATATTGCCACGTGTTCCAGTATACAGACTTCATATATGAAGTCTGTCACGAATCATAGGGCTATTCGCAGAGCAACATCAAACCTATTCAAGTGACACTTGAGGCTATACAGTACTTACCAAATCAGCCATATTCTTAAGGCATTTTTTTTCGTCGATGACGTTCGAACCCACCCTCCGAGCATAAGGAACATTTTGAAAAAATAACATGCCGCTCAAGTAATGTCTTGGCTATCCAAAACACATATACGAAAACGAGGTATTTATTACAAAACGATTAACTTTAGGGATCTATGGCCGGTGAATTTTTTTTATGCTTTGACCGCTGATCCCACGAGATGCACCATTTGAGCATAGATGCACTCGCGTTCTGGAAAACTCACAAAATACTTTTTTTTTCCCGTTGAACCCCGACCGGCTCGTTACGTGTACGTATTTATTTTTCATGCTTTCCGCGATAAAATATATCAACGTGATATTAAAAAACTCTGGTGGAGGTGATTCTATTACATTTTCCGAGCTAGAAGGGAACGACAAAAATATTTTCTGATGGGAGACCATTTTTAATCATCGGTAGCGCTGAAAAGTGGCCACACTTTAAACAAAGCAGTGAGTTAACATATCTCTCTGGGAAGACTTTTCAAGTCGTTAATATGGAGAACAACAATGAACCATCAGAAGAAATCTCGCACAACCAAGCCACGCTCTGAAGTTCGATCGACGACTTTGCTGTGTGGGGGCAACAGATCGTCGAGTTCATCGAAGTACTGAAGACGCAAAGCCGAATTAAGCGCCAACAATTATCAACTAAACATCAATAGTCATTGATAGGCCAAATACCGCATCTGGAAGGATTGAAGTATTCCATGTACGGGAATTTTATATGCATGGGTGCAGGACACAGCGGTAATGGGTTAATGTGGCAAGCACCCGACTTAAACGCGTAATGGTCTATACTTCAACACCCGCTCGATGAATTTCAATAACGTGCAAGTGGTTGAGATTTACAAAAAATACGTAATCTTATAATAAATGTAAATAAGTATAAATCAATACCCGTTGAATGTTATTGCCACGTGAAATAATGATTATGAGGGCTGCGATTAATGTGCAATCAAGAGATAATACACGTTTCACATGGGTGACAGTAACAGCTTTATACCCAGCTGGACGATCGCCCAGCCGAACAGTGACCACGAATCTTCTTACATGCATTATTCAACGGTATTGAATCTATCGAATATTGGATTCCCAGTAACTATAGGTCAAATAAAAAATAAAAAAATTGTGCTTCAAAACAATTTATCCATCAATACACCACCGAAGAAGACATTGCTCCGATACGCGTGGCTCAACATAAGAAGATTATCATTTTGCTATACATACAAGATACCGAAGATAACAAGGTATGACATATCACATAGATAAAGAACCTGTCAAGCCTCGTGAGCGCAGAACAGAGGCAGCCATTAAAAAATATATATATGCCATCGGTGTGTGAAGTTAACACAATTTCTATATCGTCATATGTGCTGGACGAATTAAACAACAATCCATTAATTCGCAGGTGTCTGCATTACTTTAGATCAACGGATAAACTGCAATCACATGAGATCGATTATGGAGCAATAAAGCACTACGCCATCCAACTATCAAATGGTACCAATAAGTGGCTCCAAATCATCAACTCCAATCGGAAAGCAACACATTCATTCACTGAAGATGCCTATTTGGAGTGTGTTTTTTACTAATTATAAAGAGACGGTGAGAGTGTGCAAAGACTGATGGGAAGAACGTAGCAGAGGATATGTATCAATATCATGAAACATTTACTATTGATTACCACATGTGTTTTTCATATGATGAACTGCTATTATAGTATCGATCACATCACAGCGCCGATTTCATATCATAGTATGTGACAGAACTGGAAAAACTAGTGCTGTGCATAAAATACATTTTCTACGATACTTAATGCTCGTCGTGAGTTAATTCTAATACTTTCACGCTATGGCAATAATTGATCATTCAGTCATCATCAACCACTAGAGGTAGAAATTGTATTACTCAAGATACAATGTCATATGCCCCACATAAGATTAGATGAGATCAATAAATTATCATTACTTCGAACATTGGAAAATGGGCTATACTTGAAAATGAGTGTTCGCTCTTGGAATCTATACGACGGTCCATCGCTTCAAAGCACAACGAAACATTCATGGACCGTAAAAGCTGCCTCCCAACTAGAGAAACCAAAATATGTAATTGGTGCGGTGCAGACTGGTAAAACAAATGTATGACAAAGGACATTATATCATTCACCGACCGCAAACTCACAAGTGCTAAACTTTATCTCAATTCAGCATTCTTTTCTCAAGATGATTCGAATTTGGACTTCAAAAAAGTTTCGACATCTTGTTCAATATGTACTCTCGATTTTGTAAATATCATTATGACTGCAATAGTGATCGTTCTTTTCTAACCATCGCCAAGTCTTAATGTAACGGCCCTCCCACGGTTAATGATTGATCGTATCAGAACGAGCCTGTAAAAAATACTACCGTAGATGTGTGAATAGAGTTCAAATGTAAAGAAGATTCACCAGCGAATACAACTGCATATTGTTTTAATCTTACATGATCGCGTTGTTGAATATTGTCCATTGACCAACATTACGCGTAAAATTGCTTAGATCAGCAAAATCTGCGAGATACGAAGTATCATGGTTGATTCGCAATCATCATGGTCTAAAGTGGGCATATGAAAACGTTCCATATAGCATGGCTGAAGGTTCAATAACAGCTGGAGTTGAAGGTTCAACGGACAGTGATATGTATCCTATCGTATAGGTTAAGGGTCATGAAAAACGAGAATGGCTAGCTGATATAATAAATATTGAAAATACTACCGTAGATGTGTGAATAGAGTTCGAATGCAAAGAAGATTCACCACCGAATACAACTGCATATTGTTTTAATCTTACATGATCGCGTTGTTGAATATTGTCCATCGACCAACATTATCCGTAAAATTGAGTAGATCAGCAAAATCTGCGAGATACGAAGCTCCATGGTTGATTCGCAATCATCACGGTCTAAAGTGGGCATATGGAAACGTTCCATATAGCATGGCTGAAGGTTCAGTGACAGCTGGAGTTGAAGGTTCAACGGACGGCATCTTCAAACGTATTATGAATATCGTTAAAGATCGCTTGAATGTCTTCGAAGGTCTCTGAAGGTCTTCGTACCTCTTATGAATGTCTTCAAACTTCTTATGAACGTTTTCGAAAGTCTTTTGAATGTCTCACGAACATCTTCAAACGTCTCATGATCGTTGTAGAAAGTCTCTTAAAACTCTTTGAAGGCCTCATGCATGTCTTTAAACGTCTTATGAATGTCGTCGAAAGTCTCTTGAATATCTTCAAACCCCTCGTGAATGTCTTTGAAAGTCTCTCAAGCGTCGTCGAACCCCTCATCGATGTCTTTAAACGTATTTTGAATATTGTCAAAGATCTCATGAATGTCTTCAAACTTTTGAATGTCTTCAAACTTCTGAATGTCTTTAAACTTTTGAATGTCTTCAAACTTCTTATGATCGTTTTCGAAAGTCTCTTGAATGTTTTCGAACCCCTCATGAATGTCTTCAAACGTAGTATGAATGTCGTCGAAAGTCTCTAAGAAGGTATTCGAAAGTTATTTGAACGTCTTCAAACCGTTCGTGAATGTCTTTGAAAGTCTCTAAAACATCGTCGATCCCCTAATCGATGTCTTCAAACGTATTATGAATATTGTCAAAGAACTCTTGAATGGCTTCGAAAGTCTCTGAATGTCTTCGCATCTCTCGTGAATGTCTTTGAAAGTCTCTTAAGGCGGTCCTCTAGATTCTCGGGTCGAAAAAATCATTTTTTTTCATAAATCACATCTACAACATATGTAGAAAATGTGTGCCAAAGGATTTTTCAATATTCGAAGTGGTTCACAAGTTACGGCCCTAGAACGGAGCAGGTATACGGAGCGCGCGCCGCAAGCGCAAACTTTCAAACGTGTTTTTCTCGAAACACCCTTTTTCGAAACGGTGACCACGATATTTCAGAAACTACTGCACCGATCTTGTTCAAATTTATACAACATCTTTAATATGTTATAAACCAACGATTGAACTAGGATTATCATGATTGCTTCGATAGTTTTTTTTTGTACTAGCGAAAAACTTAAGAAAAAATGAGTAAAAAATAGAATGTAATTTTCAAAAGTGTATAAAAAAGTCAATTTTTGTAATTTAGAATCCACTCTAGTTCAATCACTAGTCTTAAATATGAAGATTCAAATTCCGTTTGGTTTTTTTATTTCAGACAAGCAGAACAGCCGCAATCTTGATCACCGTCAAGCACCTCTTTTACTTGATGTCTTCCTGTCGGCCACTATAACGTTTATTCTATTATATATTTTGACTTCAAAAAATTTGTAAAGCTTATTTAAATGTTAATAAAAATGATGCAAAAACAATGAGATTGATTATTTCGATGCTTTGCCCGTAAAAAATTATTGAAAAAGCCGTAAAAAAACAGCCGAGAAACTAGAGGACCGCGTTAAGCGTCTTCGAACCCCACATGAATGTCTTCAAATGTATTATGTACGCCGTCGAAAGTCTCTTGAACGTCTTCGAACCCCTCGTGAATGTCTTTGAAAGTCTCTCAAGCGTCTTCGAACCCTTCATGAATGTAATCAAACGTATTATGAATGTCGTCGAAAGTCTCTTGAACGTATTCGAAAGTTTCTTGAACGTCGTCAAACCCCTCGTGAATATCTTTGAAAGTCTCTGAAACGTCGTCAAACCTCTCATCGATGTCTTCAAACGTATTATGAATATTGTTAAAGATCTCTTGAATGTCTTCGAAAGTCTCTGAAGGTCTTCGCACCTCTCATGAATGTCTTCAGACTTCTTATGAACGTTTTCGAAAGTCTTTTGAATGTTTCACGAACATCTTCAAACGTCTCATGATCGTCGTGGAAAGTCTCTTGAAACTCTTTGAACCCCTCATGCGTGTATCCAAACGTCTTATGAATGTTTTCGAACGTCTCTTGAATGTCTTTAAACGTATTATGAATGTCTTTGGACAAACTCCTCGTGAATGTCTTGTAAAGCCTCTCTTAAGCGTCTTCGAACCCCTCATGAATGTCTTCAAACGTATTATGAATGTCGTCAAAAGTCTCTTGAACGTATTCGAAAGCTTCTTGAACCGCTTCAAACCCCTTGTGAATGTCTTTTAAAGTCTCTTAAACATCTTCGAACCCCTCATCGATGACTTTAAACGTATTATAAATATCCTCACAGATCTCTTGAACGTCTTCGAAGGTCTTCACACCTCTCATGAATGTCTTCAAACGTCTTATGAACGTTTTCGAAAGGTTCTTGAATGTCTCACGAACATCTCCAAACGTCTCATGAATGTTGTAGAAAGTCTCTTGAAACTCTTTGAACCTCTCATGCGTGTCTTGAAACGCCTTATGAATGTTTTCGAACGTCTCTTAAATGGGTTCGAACGTCTTATGAATGTCTTGAGAAGTCTCTGGAACGTTTCACGAACGACTATCGAAAATCTTCGAATGCCTCGCAAACTTCCAACAAACGGCTCACGAACATCTAACGAACGTATACTGATGATTGTCTTCGATTATCATTGGGCGATTATATTAATTTATTTTTAATCAAATTCCTTACAAAACAATGAGTTTCACATTCGAAAGTAATATTGTATTCAGTTGCACAATCCGATATCAGGTGATGCTGTCATAACTAAGTACGGGGTGAGGAGAATAAAAATTACGTAATGTTATATTTCATTTATTTGCATATATCTTTATGATTCAGCCACCAATTAAATATTTTTAATACATTTTGTAAGGCACAACTGTTTTTATGCTTTTCACATCGTAGAGTAAAACTACCATTTAATTTACTTTAGACATCCATATCACCAAAGTCTATATTTAACGACTCAATAAATAGCTAATTTTTCATATTTATTATATCAGCTAGCCATTCTCGTTTTCCATGACCCTTAACATATACGATAGGACACATGTCGCTGTCCGTTGAACCTTCAACTCCAGCTGTTATTGAACATTCAGCCATGATATATGGAACGTTTTCATATGCCCACTTTAGACCATGATGATTGCGAATCAACCATGATGCTTCGTATCTCGCAGATTTTGCTGATCTACGAAATTTTACGGATAATGTTGGTCAATGGACAATATTCAACAACGCGATCATGTAAGATTAAAACAATATGCAGTTGTATTCGGTGGTGAATCTTCTTTGCATTCGAACTCTATTCACGCATCTACGGTAGTATTTTTTTACAGGCTCGTTCTGATGCGATCAATCATTAACCGTGAGAGGGCCGTTACATTAAGACTTAGCGATGGTTAGTAAAGAACGATCGCTATTGCAGTCATAATGATATTTACGAAATCGAGAGTACATATCGAACAAAATGTCGAAACTTTTTTGAATGACAAATTCGAATCATTTTGAGAAAAGAATGCTGAATTCAGATAAAGTTTAGCACTTGTGAGTCTCCAGTCGGTGAATAATATAATGTCCTTTGCCATACATTATCTTTTTTACCAGTCTGCACCGCACGAATTACATATTTTGGATTCTCTAGTTGGGCATATATATATTTTTTAATGGCTGCCTCTGTTCTGCGCTCACGAGACTTGGCAGGTGACATAGATATGTCACCCATTGTTATCTTCGGTATCTTTTATGTATAGCAAAGTGATATGCTTTTCTCCTTCTTATGTTGAGCCACGCGTATCGGAGCAATGTCTTCTTCGGTGGTATACACATTGATGGATAAATTGTTTTGAAGCACAATTTTTTTATTTTTAATTTGACCTATAGTTACTGGGAATCCAATATTCGATAAATTCAATGCCGTTGAATAATGCATGTAATAAGATCCGTGGTCACTGTTCGGCTGAGTGATCGTTGAGCTGGGTATAAAGCTGTTACTATCACCCATGCGAAACGTGTATTATCTCTTGATTGCACATTAATCGCAGCCCTCATAGTCATTATTTCACGAGGCAATGAGATATAACATTCAACGCGTATTGATTCATACTTATTTACATTTATTATAAGATTACGTATTTTTCGTAAAGCTCAACCACTTCCACGTTGTTGAAATTCATCGAGCAGGGGTAAAAGTATAGACCATTACGCGTTCAAGTCGGGTGCTCACCACATTAACCCATTACCGCTGTGTCCTGCACCCATGCATATAAAATTCCTGTACATGGAATACTTCAATCCTTCCAGATGCGGTATTTGGCCTATCAATGACTATTAATGTTTAGTTGATAATCGTTGGCGCTTACTTCGGCTTTGCGTCTTCAGTACTTCGATTAATTCGACGATCAGTTGCGCCCACACAGCAAAGTCGTCGATCGAACTTAAGAGCGTGGCTTGGTTGTGCAAGATTTCTGCTGACGGTTCATTGTTGTTCTCCATATTAACGAGTTAAAAAGTCTTCCCATAAAGATATGTTAACTCACTACTTCATTCAAAGTGTGGCCCCTTTTGAGCGCTGCCGATGATTAAAAATGGTCTCCCATCAGGAAATATTTTTGTCGTTCCCTTCTAGCTCGGAAAATGTAATAGAATCACCTCCACCAGAGTTTTTAATATCACGTTGATATCTTTTATCGCGGAAAGCATGAAAAAATAAATACATATACAGAGCGAGCTGGTCGGGGTTCAACGGGAGCAACAACAAAGTATTTTGTGAGTTTTCCAGACCGCAAGTACATCTATGCTCAAATGGTGCATGCAGTGGGATCAGCGGTTGAAGCCTAAAAAAATGCTCCGGCCATAGATCCCTAAAGTTGATCGTTTTATAATAAATACCTCGTTTTCGTATATGTGTTTTGGATAGCCAAGACATTACTTGAGCGGAATGTTATTTTTTCAAAATGTTCCTTATGCTCGGAGGGTGGCTTCGAACGTCGACGAAGAAAAAAAATGCCTTAAGAATATGGCTGATTTGGTAAGTACTGTATAGCCTCAAGTGTCACTTGAATAGGTTTGATGTTGCTCTGCGAATAGCCCTATGATTCGTGACAGACTTCATACATACTGGAACACGTGGCAATATATATTGAAAACTCTATGATGGTCTTTATAATACGGCAGTTCAGTCTCCATGATCTAGTCGCTGTTCTGTAGAGATCGCAAAAGTCAATGATTGGCAAGCCTGGCCAGATTTCACCTCCACTAGTGCACATTTTTCTGGACAGTCGATGCCTACCCCACAAGGATAGTTAAGGAAAAAAAACTTTTCGTTTACCCCTTGCCAGGATGCACCATCTTGCAAGTTTTTTTTCTACAAGTCCCAACTAATGTTGAAAACTATTTACACATCCTGATGGTCATCCCCCACCCTACTATAAGCCTATGAGGATCCAAAAATCGAAATCCGAAGAAGGATCGGAATAGCAGTTTCCGCCATTCCAGTATTCAACCTGCGAGGTGTCATTGTGGAAGAGTCGGAAAACAGAAAATCAGTTAAGAAAAATATCGAACCAAATTGAAGTGATCGATCTCGTCGGATGAGATGGAAGTTGTTGTGAATATCGCAGATGACGACGAAGTGGAAGTTGGGGTAGACGAAGATGTTATTGAATCGCCGATGATGACGATGATGAGTGGGCGGACATTGAAGTGCTTGCGCATGATGACATGGCACTGGCCGAGATGGACAGTGATACGGAATCATTTGATAGTGGATTGGGTGATGCCTTAGATAAGGGAGTCGATTATGTGCGTGAAATCATAGTGGACCAGCAGAAAATAAATCGGTTAAACCGGGGTGTCATGGGTTGTATAAACTACGAATATCTCACCGAAAATGATCGGGCGAAATTGCGTGTCGTGCTACTTTTTATATGCGGGGCGCGGTTGATCGACTAATTCAAAGATGTGGCTACTTCAGCGAACGGTTTAACAACATCCCGGGGATATTTTGTACCAACTGCAGCGGGCCGACCCACCAAGTTTCAATGCGCGATACGTCCCCCCCTGCCTGAACTTATACTGGGTCGATAGTTCGTATTATCTTTTGTATGATTCAAAATATGATTATGTTTGATAGGTCAATAAGATGCATGATTTGTTATGTTCCAGGATAACGGATCCGCTGCGATTATTCGAAATAAAAAATTTGAAACAATGAAAAACAGACAAATGCGCGCACACACATACACACACGCCAAAGATTTTATGTATAATATATACTATTCAAGGTCATTGTTCAATTCAACTATTAATAAACTATTGTTTTATTGTCATTTAATTCGAAGCATTCTTTTTGCCCCCTCCCCCTTCCTTCCACACACACACACACACACACACACACACACACACACACACACACACACACACACACACACACACACACACACACACACACACACACACACACACACACACACACACACACACACACACACACACACACACACACGCACGCACGTGCGCACGCACAACACTCACCGGCGCCGGCTTCCCCCTCCTGCCAAGCGCTTCACGGACCACATGGCCCCCCTCCACAGAGGCTCCTCTGTGACGTCACACGCGCCTGGTGACTCCTCCTCCCTCCGCCGTACCGGCCGCATTTGGCTTCCCCGCGTTGGAGCTCCCCCGCCCCGATACCCCCCGAGATGACTGAGTTAGAACCCGACCTCTTATACGACTCGAGCCGAACGATTGACGCGATACAGCTTCGCATAGTGGATCAGGACGGTGATTTGGTAAATTATCGCGGTGAAGTGATCACCATACGCCTGCATATAAAGTCGTGATGGGTATAGTTTTCAATAGATCTTCCAAAAACAATAAATGGCCATGGATAAAAACAACCAGTCGTCAGCCAGCACCCAAAATGCTAACACCTCAAAACGTGCTACTCTTGAAGAGTTTGGGTCTCAAAGTGCGTGGCGAAAGCTCGTAAAAAATTATTTAGTCTGTGCTCTGTGCATCTGTTGCGTGAAATGGAAGAAGAAATCGTAAACTTTCAGACACCCGTGGTCTTTGATAAATCCATAATCCATTGTGAGTTTCACGCTCATCAGCCATATGCATCTTCAACCTTCAATAACAGCGATGAAATCCGTATTGCCATCCAACATCAAGATCTCTCCATTCTGCCAAGCAAGAGTTTCCTACACATATGTGGGACATTATCCAAGCGCAATGGGACGAAAACCGCTGCTACAAGTCTCGTCAACAATGCCATTTGTCATTTGTTTGAGGAAGTGCGATATGAATTGAATGCCATAGAAATCGATCGTAATAAGAATGTTGGCATTACGAGTGTTATTAAGGGATATTCATCTCTCTCACCGGCCAAAAGTTCTATGCTCGAGAATACTCGATGGCTCGAGCTCGAAGAGACGAAGCAGATCGTAGATGTATCGGGAAACTTTGATGTGTGCATTCCGCTCAGCATGCTCCTCGGGTTTGCCGAAGATTATCGGAAAATTGTCGTAAATGCCAAGCACGAGTTGTTTCTCACGAGATCAAACAGCGCCCTAAGACTACAAACTCGTATTGCATAAAATAGAATGGCTCGTACCGTATGTAACAGTCTCGAATCAGCGAAAAATTCAGCTGTTAAAGTTTCTCGCAAAAAACGCACCAATCTCCATGAGTTTCCGAACATGGGAACTGTATGAATATCCATTGCTGCCTGTCACCTCTAAGCACGTGTGGTCTGGGAAAACCTTGAATCAGCTGGAGAAGCCATGTTATGTCATACTCGCGTTGCAGACGGGACGGAAAAATAAGAAACAACAAAATGCGAGCCACTTTGATCATTGTACCCTGAGCGATGTTAAACTTTATCTCAACTTACAATGTTATCCATATGGAAATTTGAAGTTGAACATTAATCAAAATCAATATGCTCTACTCTACGAGATGTACGCAAACTTTCAACCGACCTATTACAACAAGAAGGCCGAACCATGGTTGAGCAGGATTGAATTTTTAGGAAAAGCCCCATCGTTGTCATTGACTGCTCAAAGCAAAACGATTCTCTCAAGTCCGGCCCTGTTGACGTGCGCCTTGAGTTCGAATTGAAAAATAATATTCCCCCACAAACTTCAGCATACTGCATGATCCTCCATGATCCTATTGTCGAGTACAATCCAATCAGCGGTGGGGTTAAAAAATTGGTATAAAATCATGCCGATAATTCGCGTCCACGCCAGTCAACATGGAGCTTATCGTCAATGTACAGGGCTTCGAGAGACCCATCAACAAATTTGTCCTAAAGGAGATGTCCATCATCAAACTCCACGACAAGGATGCTGAACCGCTGACGCTCGCCTTCGACACACCATTTGCATGGGACTATTTACTGGCCAAGTATAAAATGATAAACAAGTGGTTTGGAACGCAATTTCCATGGAATCCGATGGGAACACAGAGGTATACCTTACGAGGCAACTAGAAAGATAATTCGAGAAATCTTGCAAAGAGTCCTTGCACCATCTATGCGGAGGGATTCGAGAAATGCGTATGGCTATCAAGATTCACGGATCCTGCGACAAACGTCATCGACTTGGAGACTCTGGACTGCCCATCGCTGCAAAAGTTGCCGAAAATCACAAACTCCAAATACCCCCATCATTCCTTCAACACGAAATACAACTGCGCCCATGATAATGTAAAATCGGTGAAAAGCTGGTTGAGTGTATACGAAGCGTTGTGTGAGCGAGGGATTTTTTTTTAAAATGAATAAGAAACATTTCGATGAAAATATATACCATTTGTATTCTTCATTTATTCTACGACGAAAATTGTTTTGCATTTCTCCTTCTTATATATTTCGATAAAAAAGTTTTTTTTAAATGCGTTTTTACATAGTCAAACACTTGAACCGTCGAAAACGATGGTGAGACGACTGTGATCCGGACGGCTGTTCCACTCAACGATGCTGCACCAATGAATTTGCTCTTTTCCACCATACTCAAAGACGATGGAACGTGACGCTATTATATTTTCTACAACTGCATGTAGAGTTGACTATTACGCGGCAGTTGCGGCATACTCTCGATGATGCGGACAGACGGTCGATGATGGTGTTCCAACGAATTTTGTCTTTTTCACCATGTGTGTGCTCAGACTTAGAAAAAGTTTATGATGTTGTATTTTCCACCTTTGTATGTCATCCAGAGATTATGATCACGTGCCGCTCGCCGCATTCGCTCGAACATTTTCAAATCTTCATCGAAGGCATTCACAAGTTGCGCTGGTAAGAAGGCAGTGAACTCATCCGCGATGTCCGCGATGTAGCGTTTCCCAAACTTGGTTTGTACGGCCCTCATGTCGGAGATTCGATGATCCGAGTGAACGCGGAGTTCTGACAGCTTCTTCGTTGGAAGGAATTCCGCAATCACGCTGAGTTTGTTGATACTCGAGAGATCCATTTTTCCCGCACTTCCAAAGTTCTTTTTGGAGAGATGGTGATGTCGCAGTGGAATACTGCGGTCTGAGCTTGGACTACGAAATTATAAGCTCCCTCATAACCCTCCCACTTAAATTTTCAAACTTCTTCCCACTTTTTCAATCATGAAAAACAGGTTCAAACACTTTCGAAGAACCCCGTACGTAGAGAATTTCCACAGCATTTTTCACATTCCCGACGTTGAGGTGGGGGGCCATCGATGTGATCTGTCATCTGTGGTGTATTATAGTGCTCCATGCATGGAAGATATGATATAACTTCACTATCGTTCCGATGATGTTCTGGCAAACCATCCCTCAATAAGCCAACATATTCACCCCGATATTTTAGGCGCAATACCTATGGAACCTGTTCGAGCTCGTTTTTGTTCAAGTCCAGGGGGTGCTTGGCCGGATGCACTGCGTACATACTCGCACATCTGAACATCTCGACGTTATATTTCGTAATGAAAGCGAGTCCTCAATACATTGGAACATTTTTTTTCCGACTGCAGCTGTGCTCCGGTGGCCCATCTGGGGTCAAAAACCCTTTCACGATAGATCTCTAAAGTTTTAGTTTTTCCGAGAAATCCCGACTTGTCAGGACCTGTCTCGGGTGTCGGCGAGAGTCATGACAGGAGTGGACACGCATACAAACATTTTAAAGATTTCGGAAACGATACCAAGCGCATCACATCTGTATCTCATAAATAAACGGCTTTGAAAAGCCGTCCCCTTCATGTATCGCTTCAAATTAACGAAATCTTCCTACCCATATATGGCCATTACATGCACACATCGTGTGTGTGAGTTTTATTTTCACACGGACTAAGTAGTGTAGAAAGAAAAACACTGCATCGATGCTAATTTTTTTTTATGTCTATAATAAATTAGGAGATTTATGGGATTTCAACGTTCACTCACCACTGCCTGACCCCCGTCCCCACAAAACACTCGTCGACAGCGGCTTCCCCCTCCCGACAGTTGCTCTTCGGACCACATGGCTACCCCCTCCACAGAAACCGCTGGCATGACGTCACGTCCCCGCACTGGACCCCGCCCCCGCTGCCCCCTGAGATCCCAGCGTTTGAATCGGCCAAGCTCTACACCATGGCATGCACTCGATCCCGCAGTTTCACGAACGTTGGACGGAAGAGGAATTCGGCAATGTAACCGCTCATGTAGTAATCTCGTCGTCCAAACTTCGGGAGCTCACAGCGCATTTCTCGCCAGGTGCGCTCGATATTTTGCGTGTATGCTCCCGAGTCTGGATCGACGAAATTTACGGAGTGGTTGACTGCCAGATGTTTATATCCTGAAAAAAGTGTTATATTATTATAAATCACGAATATTCAAATGTTCTCAAGATACAAATCACGAATATCCAAATTGAAATGTGTGACGTGATTTTTTAAGACACGTCACAGAATGGCTACCGATGATCAAGATATGCTCTCGATACCCGGGTTGCGACCCATCCGCCAGTGTTAAGGGTCCTTTCTCTAGAATGTTTGTCGTGTTACGGTTGAGGTTTTGGGTTGAGTTTCCGTTTTGGTTAGGTTGGCGTGCGGAACTCGGTCGAGCGGCGTATGGCTCAACGTACTGAGCAATTCCGACCGAGGGATGCACCCAGTGAGGTCTCTCGGAGAATCGGTGCACGCCCGCCTGAAACGCCGGCGCCCCACCGTAGTGGTGCATCGTGCTGGAGAGCGGGCCTTTTGGGTTACGGACGAGGGCTGGAGATCTCCGCGCCGCGCTTCTGGATAGAAGCTTTGCCCGCTTTCGCACGGTGACCTGATGATGCCATCATCGAGAGCCCCCATGTTACCAAGGAGAAAAGGCCCCGTTTTGTTACCGTTCCGTTTTCGGAGTAAATCAGGCAGAAAATATAGATTCCGAAAGGAATCTATGAGAATATTCCAGTTCCCGAAATAATATTTCAGCTATCGATATTATACGAGATAAAGTTCTCGCTTGAACCGGCGATTTCGCATCCTCCGATGCCGCGAGCGTGTTGACATTTTTTCTGTTAACGCGCTTTGTCTCGCTCTCGCATAATCCCTCGCACGCCGGCCTTGGTCGCGCGGCTGTCTCCCAAATCGCGATCGCTCCCGATTTTTCGGATATCGAGAGAGTTGTCGATCAGACGTCGCGATGGAGAGACGTGTCGTGTCTCTCTCGCGCCCGTGACGTCGCGCTCTCGTTCTCGCGCTAGAGGCACGTCGTCGTGCTCTCTCGTTCACGTGCGTGTGACGTTTCCGTGTGCATTTCACGTTGCGTTAAGTTTCGTCTACGTAAAAAGTTCCCGGATGGTTACTCCACCGGTTCCCGCACTATAAAATAAAACATGATTTTATTTTATTAGTGGCGTTACCGTCATCGTGAAAGAGACAGATCCCGTTAAAAGTGAAGCTACTCCCCAGTGAATCCCGACCACTCTACCACAACCCACAGCCTGAGCGACCGTGCTTTACCGCAACCGTCCTCACGTGAAAGTGCATCCAGTTAGTCCGGTTATGATTCCGGCGATCCAGAAATCAGGGAGGTCTCCAGACTCCCAGATCATACCGGTTATAATGCCGGTGAAACAAAAATCACGGAGTTCTCCAGCTCGGACGGCCGAAGGTGACGGTTCTCGCACCTTAGCTCTCGTGTTTAAGTTCTCGATTTCGTGTTAAGGAAAAATATCCCCGTCACAAATGTTAATACATACTCTCTTCCGCGAGATAGCTATAAGCTTTCCAACAATCGGACATTATTATTGTCCCAGGTCGAATCCTCCGGTTGATCACTTCAAGCAACGTCGCTGAGGATCTTGTGGCGACTGGTTCTACATAAATAGAACGACAATCTCGTTCAAAGCCGCCAAAGACCCATTGCCCCTCGATGATGCATCCACGATTATATTTGCGGTGGCGAAATCTGGCTTCGTCTATTTCTCCAATTTTTCCAGGGCCACCCAATTGTGCAGAAGAATTCTCCATACACCGATGTTCCAAAATTTCACGTACAAAATTGACCCAATCTGTTACGGTTTTGGAAGACATATTCAATTCTTCACACATATCATCCTGATGTGGAGAGTTCCTCAATATGTACATTGCCATAAATAAACACACCTCCTCCGGCTTTAAATGAGCTTATTGCAGCCACGTATTTTTTTTATCGACTAACGAAAGTTGCATTTTCGGGTCGTTGTTTTTTTTTCACGCCGCACTATCGGCTTCTTTTGGCATCGCGAAAATTGTCCATCTTTAGACAATGTTGCTGGCTGCCCACGCGACCAATCTCGATCTTCGAAAAATCGACACACCTCGATGGTTCCCATATTACACCCTGAGCAAGACATTTTTCGCACTGAAGAAATGTGCTATTCATGTGTTTGCATTCGTGTTCTTGTGTTTACAAGTACGACTTGTGTTTACAAGTACACGAGAAATGTATGTTTTTATTTTCTTGTATTGTATACATGTATAATGTATAATGTACGTATGAAATATACGAAAATCGAATGTGCAGAATGTAGAAAAATCGCTATTTCTATTTTATTATCACTTTTATGGCGTGAAAAAAGTGAATTTCAGCTTCCGCCGACGAAACATCATCATTTCCAACCAAATTAACAAGAAAATAGCTGGAAAACACTTTCAAGTCATTTTTCAGAAAATTTACGTTGCATTTTATCACATATCTCCACGGACTTCAAAACCCCATAACTTTTTATGGGAAGGTAGAATTCAGCTTCCCCCGACTGAATATCATCATTCATAACCCAATCAATGAGAAAATAACAAAAACAAATGTTACACGCATTTTTCAGAAAAGTCACTGAAGTAAATAACTACCCTCAAAATGGTCAGTAGTAATATGGGCGGCAGGACAAGCCTGGGCCTTCTGGTGGAGGAGGATGGTGGAAAGACGGTGACGTGGAAGGACTCGGTTGGGCTCCTGCTGGCGAAGTTTGCTCCCTCAGACGACTGGCAGAGGGAAACGGCAGAGCATTTTAGCGAGTGAGACGAAAGTGTGCCGTACATGTCAACTTACGGGGAACATCCCTCAAATGACACCCTTAGATTTTGTTGAAATTTGGATATGTTATAAAGCACCGAAAAGTAAGCGATACGTATTTTTTTATCGGTTGAAAAACGGTTTTAAGGGGTGAAACCATGCAAAAGGCATGTCTAGGGGTAATATAGCAGTTTCACACACAAGGAGTCCACCGATTTTAATGAAACAAACACAAAAATTCTTCTATTCCGAAGCAATGAAAAATCCACTATAGTAACATTGCAAAAAAAATTAAGGGTTGAACCACCCCTATATTCGCTTTTTTCACTCCACACGGCAAAATATTGTATGGAAATCAACAAAATGGGGTTTATTTTAAAGAGGGGAAAAATTAAAGTTTACATGTTTTTGCGCAATCGCCGATCCGCAAGCTTAAGGGGGTAAACCACCCCTTACATGAATTAAATCGGCGAGGTCGTATTTTTCTTTTCAAAATATCTGTACTGATATAAAATACTCCTAAAACATGTAATTGAATATTTTCTCGTGCTTAAACCTTATCGCCCTTCTCTTTAGGGTAAACTGCCCTCGCGTAATTCCAATTCATTTGCGCTTTCAGCAAATTTTCAACCCGTATGCTTTGAAATTGTTATGAAACCCATGGGTAATGTGAATTTTATGCTTGGGTATACATGTATATTTGTGGATTGAATTTGGAAAGAAGTGTGTAGTGAGCTGGGGTGAGGGGGGGGTCTATCCCTTAATCGTAAGACTGATATACTCGAATTGAGACTCCCTCGACTCTAATTCGGAAGCATTCAGAAATACACATACATTTATATTATAACTAGTTATATATTTTATCATGATCCTTTACAGAATAAATCTAACGGGGTTATGAGCGAAAAAAATCTTATCCGGATGTATGCGCCTCATTTTAATGATATATCACGCTGAATCAAACTGTTTACACGTGCATATGGAAAATGATAACAGATGTACAGATTGCTCATTGATTTTTTTCGTCGCCGAAATGGGTGGACTTCTTATGGCTATGGAGAGCACGCCGTCGTTCACTTTCAAATTTAAAAAAAAACTCCCCAACTGCTAAGCCAATTGGAATGAAATACATTGTGTGCATTCAGGACGATGGCTCCGAGAATCTCTTGGGTGTCATTTTGGAAAACAATATGTCATCCTGGAGGAATCGCGGTATAAAAATTTTGACTATCTTTCTCGCCCTCATGTGTTACATGATACGTCTTCTATTTCGCCTTAACGAAGAAGTTCTCTTTAGGGGAAGTATATTCGCTTTTTTTACTGTGTATGCAATTGTTTATAGTAAAATTTATTGTCACTGAGTTTTTCATAATAGATGAACGGTCGTTTAATATAGTGATTGTTGCATATCTTTTTTGGTTGTAATGTGAAATCATCTTGTTCATATTATTTGCAAGGAATTATTATAGCCATACGTCATCAAATGATTTTCTTATGACCTATGATCATATTCTTCTTGTGTGTACAATAGTTACTAACAATCAGAGTTCATACGTCTTGCAATAATGGTATTCATCAAAAAAATGCTTTAAACACAACGACTTTTTATACCACGAACATCTGATAATCACTACATTATTACAACCGGGTATTTCACAATGTGTTTACGATTCAGAAAAACCAAACGTTACAGGATTCTCCAAGTGTCTCGGTTTTTTTTTATACATAATTACTTTTGTACCACGAATATTTGAAAAGATTAGAATATCGCGGTGACGAAAGTTGATTGTGCGTCAGGGATTGCAGTTTAGTTATATTATTCCTCAAGTGTAAATTTATATCAAAATCTAATAATATTACACTGTCTGAAAAACGTCGGACGAAATTTTTTTATACTCTGAATCCAAATACATCCAGCGGTTGACTTTTCCCAGTTGTGCCTTTCGGAATAATCATGGGTGGACTCCATAGCTATAAGGAGTCCACCCATTTTGGCGACGAAAAAAATCAATGAGCAATCTGTACATCTTTTATCATTTCCTATGTGCACGTGTAAACAGTTTTATTTAGCGTGATATATCATTAAAATGAGGCGCAGACATCCGCATAAGATAAAGAACGATGATCTTACGAATCGATATTTTGAGGCGACCAAAAAAGAATTTTTTCTCTCGTAACCCCGTTAGATTTATTCTGTCTTTTAATATTTAACGAGTTATATATTGTATCATGATAAAATATATAACTCGTTATAATAGAAATGTATGGGTGTTTCTGAATGCTTCCGAATCAGAGTCGCGGGAGTCCCAATTCGAATATATGAGTGTTATGATTAAGGGGTAGCTCCCCCCCCCCCCCTTCACCCCAGCTCACTACACACCTCTTTCCAAATTCAATCCACATATATACATGTATACCCAAACATAATATTCATATTACCGATGGGTTTCATAACAATTTCAAAGCATACGGGTTGAAAATTTGCTAATACCGCAAATAAAATGGGATTACGCGGGGGTAGTTTGCCCTTAAGAGAAGGGCGATAAAGTTTAAGCGTGAGAAAATATTCAATGACATGTTTTAGGAGTATTTTATATCAGTGCGGATATTTTGAAACGAAAGATACGACCTCGCCGATTTAATTAATGTAAGGGGTGTGTTTCGGAAACTCCATCTACGACTCCCTAATTTCGGGACACCCCGCCAGAGGTCGACGTCTCTTGGCCGGTCGCGCGCTTGACTCGGACAGTGTCCGGGCGCAGGGATTTTCTCCCCCTAATTTCAACGTTATATTATCGCATCGGCCCTTCTTTTCAAACACTTCGTACGGAACTTCGATATCAATCACAAGTCTCTTCGCTAAACGGTTAGCTTCGGTCTCTTCCCCCCTGCTTAACGCCAACGGATTAACGCGATTTACGCCCGCGTTAACTCTCGCGGCAACGGTCACCTCGGGACTCTTCCAGTCAGTCATTATTAATACAATTATTAATTAGTTAATTATTAGTGTGTAAATAGACCTATATTCTTTATACTAAACCCGTGTGCGTTTCAACGTCTTCATTTTCCGGCGCGTTCCTCTATTCTCACGAATAACTCAAACCATTTCCCACTCGTTCACTTCCAAACAGAATTCCGAGATTAACCCAAATCTAAACATGGTCCTTCGAGCCGGATTCAAGTGAACGAAGTGGTAAAACTGAGTTATTCGCTGAAAAAGGCAAATGAAATCAGTCTTTCTATCCGGTGCGCGAGAAAAACGGGTAATTTTCATAGCGGTCACGTGACCACACGCCGGTCGCGAATTCTAGTCGTCCTTCTCGCAAGACGAGCTCGAGCGAAGCCTCGCTCTCTCTCTCTCTCTCTCTCGCACGCGCACCGCGCCCGATACCACGCGCTCTCTCGCTTTCGGGCGAGTCGAGAAGACGCCTCGCTCTCTCTCTCGCACGCGCCCCGCGGCCGATACCACGCGCTCTCTCGCTTTCGGGCGAGCCGAGAAGACGCCTCGCTCTCTCTCTCTCGCACGCGCATCGCGCCCGATACCACGCGCTCTCTCGCTTTCGGGCGAGCCGAGAAGACGCCTCGCTCTCTCTCTCTCTCGCACGCACATCGCGCCCGATACATCGCGCTCTTGGGTGAGCCAGGCATCGGACTCTATACACGCGCGCATGCGTGCTTCGGCCTGTGGCTGGTCTACCGGACGCTCAACGTGCCGGTCGACCGAGCAATCTCGCGGCTTCTTCCGACCACGTGCTCGCGACATCGCGCGCTCTCGTGCAAGAGACCGTCTTCACAAGTTTCGCCTCGTTTCTCGGACGCTTCACGCCACGCGCAGTAAAACTTCGTGCGTGTCGATCGGCGACACCACAGTTCGGCATTCGGGAGTTTCTTTTTTTCGTTTTTGGACGCTTCTCGCCATCGATCGCGTCTGCTACGACCGTCGACGCGTCGTGCCAATTTATCGTCTTTCGCGAGTTCGCGTGAATTTCATTTCGGACGCTTCGCGCATTTTCTCGCGTGCTACGATTTTCGCGAGTTCTCATAGATTTTGAACGCCTCAAAAAATATCGTTCGGATTTCGCGAATTGTGGGTTTGGACGCTTCGTGCTACAATCTCGCGAGTTCTGTCGATTTTGGACGCCTCGAAAAATATCGGTCGGATTCCGCGAGTTCTCCGTCGAGTTGTGTTTTGGACTTTTCGAGAGACATTTTCGCGAGTTCGTCGACTTGGACGCTTCGTGCGTCTCCTTCGGACTTCTTCACAAGTTTTCGGGTTTTTTTGCATTGGACGCTTCCCGCTTTCTAACGCGTGTGCTACGACCGTCGACGCAAGTAGATGCATACATCTTTGGGGAGACGACGATGACGTCACAGGTGTGGTGTAGTGGGTATTCCGCGGCGGCGCGTGGTGGGGGTGTCTGGCGGTCGTGGTTGCGTCGCTGTGGCACGTATGGGGAATTAGTGGTGGGAGGAGTCAGCGGTGTCGGAGGGGTGGGGGGATTGGGCCCTTTTTCGGGAGCTCGTGGCTAAGTGGGGGTGGTTGTTTCCGAGCTGCTTTTCCGAATAGACTGACTGGTGGTGTCTTCTGTATATATCGAGGACCTGTTTCCCGCTAGAGCAAGCGGGTGGGAGGCTCCGCCGCGTGGATCGTATGGGGGAGGAAGGTCTTAGTGGGGATAGGGAGCTTCGGGTAAAGAAAACACGCGATGATTTATGTGAATACATGTATCGAAGTTTTTATTCAAAATTATGTCCGTTCATACATATTGTGTGTGTGTGTGTGTGCGTGTGCGTGTGCGTGCGTGTGTGTGTGTGTGTGTGTGTGTGTGTGTGTGTGTGTGTGTGTGTGTGTGTGTGTGTGTGTGTGTGTGTGTGTGTGTGTGTGTGTGCATAATATTATGGAACGAATTTCACGAGATCGTGACGTGTGATTTTTTCGACGTGTGAAAATGTGATCATACAGAATATAATCTAATAATGATCGAAACCTCGATATTTTAAACTTTTTATTTGCCAAACTCCTATCCCTTAAGCGCGTTAATATTATTATTATTATCAGTGGTTTGTTGCTGATCCTAGTAAGTGTCTAGGGTGGTAAATGATGGAGCGAAAATTCGACTGCACAGGCATATTTTTTTTTATTACAGGGAAGCGAAAATACTACATGCTTTTAAAAGTATAGTTACATGCTAAGAGTGTCTACTTAACAAAACGGGGGCGGGTTCGAGGACGTGATAGTCGAAGGTGTACAGGGTGATCCAGAATAGGTGTAACAGCGGGAAATGCCGGGTTCGGCAGGGTACGCCGAAGATTTCTACCGAGCCGTTTTCTTTTTTTCGCCTCCGTCATCAAATGGGAAGCATTAGAAAATAGGCGTTCGATCTTCGAAATTAACGCTCGAATCCGCCATGTTGGACGATCGAAAAGGGCAGAAGAGTAGACGAAGGGCCACGAAGTCGTAGCCGACGTCAAGAAGGTTCTGCGAAACAACAGCGTTTGACAAATGCCAGCGCGCATGATCTGACGTTTAGCGAATCATTCGCTACGTTGCCTGTCAACCTATTCGGCCCGAGAATTGTGACACACGATTTGACGTTTCACCTATCGTCTGCTATCGCTCGGCGTATTGCGTGCCAAAGCGTGAAGCGTGCCGCAATTAATGACCATTACGAATTGTGCTCAATAACTTGACGCTACATTTTCGAGAATTGGATGTTTTCGGGATTTCATTTCTCATTCGAACACTCCGTTCAGAATCATAGTCGGATTGATCTCGAAAAATACATTTTTCTGTACGAATATCATCTCAAAGTGTGTTCGAGCTGGGTTAGGAAACATGAGGAGAAGCTTTCCATTTCCTCATTAGGGGAGGCGAAATCAGTCGGTTCCGGCAGATGACAATCGATACGACGTTTTTTAGGATTGAAAACAGATGAGAAGATCTTCTGCACCGCCTGAGATACAATTTTTCACGTACCGATACGGGTTGATGATGGAAATCCCAAAGCGTTGCGACTCTGTTTGCGGTTTCGCTTGAGGGGTAACACCACTCGATCGGCAGCAAATTAGGCCTAACTTTGACAATTTATTTTGGCAGTATGAAACAAGGAATAGGATTTCTTATGAGAGGGTTTATGGAAGTCAAAATAAAGTATGTAAACATTATTGTAATTTTCATACAAAATAGCGACTAGAGAGCCCATCTTGAAAAAATTGTTTTTCAAACTGGGTGGCCGGAATACGCGAACCCTTAGCATGAATCGATTTGAATTTTGATCGCAGCTTCATAATTACATTCTCTAATAGTCTGCGATTTTATCTTACTTCCGGTCAGAATGGGTAGCGCATTCTGACGATGGTGCGAGAACGACGGTAGGAGCATTGTTTATTTAACAAAGATAAAATCGGTGCTCGGAATGGTTCTCGGGGCCTCGAGCGAAGATTCCCGATATTACTGCCCCGAATTCGTCTCCGATTCTGTCTTACTTCCGGTCAGAATGGGGCGAGAAGTCTAAAAATGCAGCGAGAACGACGATTGGATCATTGTTTATTTAACAAAGATAAAATCGGTGCTCGGAATGGTTCCCGATTCCCGATATTACTGCCCCGAAATCGTCACCGATTTTATCTTACTTCCGGTCAGAATGGGTCGAGAAGTCTGACGATGCAGCGAGAACGACGGTCGGAGCATTGTTTATTTAACAAAGATAAAATCGGTGCTCGGAATGGTTCTCGGGGCCTCGAGCGAACATTCCCGATAATACAGCCCCGAATTCGTCTCCGATTTTATCTTACTTCCGGCCAGAATGGGTCGAAAAGTCTGACGATGCTGCGAGAACGGCGGTAGGAGCATTGTTTATTTAACAAAGATAAAATCGATGCTCGGAATGGTTCTCGGGGCCTCGGGCGAACATTCCCGATAATACTGCCCCGAATTCATCCTCGATTTTATCTTACTTCCGGTCAGAATGGGTCGAAAAGTGTGACGATGCTGCGAGAACGGTGGTAGGGGCATTGTTTATTTAAGAAAGATAAAATCGGTGCTCGGAATGGTTCTCGGGGCCTCGAGCGAACATTCCCGATATTACTGCCCCGAAGTCGTCTACGATTTTATCATACTTCCGGTCAGAATGCGTCGAGAAGTCTGGCGATGGTGCGAGAACGACGGTAGGAGCATTGTTTATTCAACAAAGATAAAATCGTAGGTCGGAATGGTTCTCGGGGCCTCGATCGTACGTTCCCGATATTACTGCGCCGAATTCGTCTCCGATTTTATCTTACTTCCGGTCAGAATGGGTCGAAAAGTCTCACGATGCTGTAAGAACGACGGTAGGAGCATTGTTTATTTAACAAAGATAAAATCGGTGCTCGGAATAGTTCTCGGGGCCTCGAGCGAACATTACCGATAATACTGCCCCAAATTCGTCTCCGATTTTATCTTACTTCCGGTCAGAATGGGTCGACAAGTCTGACGATGCTGCGAGAACGACGGTAGAAGAAATGTTTATTTAACAAAGATAAAATCGGTGCTCGGAATGGTTCTCGGGGCCTCGAGCGTACGTTCCCGATATTACTGCGCCGAATTCGTCTCCGATTTTATCTTACTTCCGGTCAGAATGGGTCGAAAAGTCTCACGATGCTGTAAGAACGACGGTAGGAGCATTGTTTATTTAACAAAGATGAAATCGGTGCTGGGAATGGTTCTCGGGGCATCGAGCGAACATTTCCGATCTTACTGCCCCGAAATCGTCACCGATTTTATCTTACTTCCGGTCACAATGGGTCGAGAAGTCTGACGATGCAGCGAGAACGAAGGTCGGAGCATTGTTTATTTAACAAAGATAAAATCGGTGCTCGGAATAGTTCTCGGTGCCTCGAGCGAACATTCCCGATATTTCTGCCCCGAAATCGTCTCCGATTTTATCTTACTTCCGGTCAGAATCGGTCGAGAAGTCTAAAGATGCAGCGAGAACGACGATTGGAGCATTGTTTATTTAACAAAGATAAAATCGGTGCTCGGTATAGTTCTCGGTGCCTCGAGCGAACATTGCCGATATTACTGCCTCGAAATCGTCTCCGATTTTTTCTTACTTCCGGTCAGAATCGGTCGAGAAGTCTGACGATGCTGCGAAAGCGACGGTAGGAGTATTGTTTATTTAACAAAGATAAAATCGGTGCTCGGAATGGGTTTCGGGGCCACGAGCGAACATTCCCGATATAACTGCCCCGAATTCCTCCTCGATTTTATCTTACTTCGGGTCAGAATGGGTCGAAAAGTCTGACGATGCTGCGAGAACAGCGGTAGAAGCATTGCTTATTTAACAAAGATAAAATCGGTGCTCGGAATGGTTCTCGGGGCCTCGAGCGAACATTCCCGATAATACTGCCCCGAATTCGTCTCCGATTTTATCTTACTTCCAGTCAGAATGGGGGAAGAAGTCTAAAGATGCAGCGAGAACGACGATTGGAGCATTGTTTATCTAACAAAGATGAAATCGGTGGTTGGAATGGTTCTCGGTGCGTCGAGCGAACATTCCCGATATTACTGCGCCGAATTCGTCTCCGATTTTATCTTACTTCCGGTCAGAATGGGTCGAAAAGTCTCACGATGCTGCGAGAACGACGGTGGGAGCATTGTTTATTTAACAAAGATAAAATCGGTGCTCGGAATGGCTCTCGGGGCCTCGAGCGAACATTACCGATAATACTGCCCCAAATTCGTCTCCGATTTTATCTTACTTCCGGTCAGAATTGGTCGATAAGTCTGACGATGCTGCGAGAACGACGGTAGAAGAATTGTTTATTTAACAAAGATAAAATCGGTGCTCGGAATGGTTCTCGGGGCATCGAGCGAACATTTCCGATAATACTGCCCCAAATTCGTCTCCGATTTTATCTTACTTCCGGTCAGAATGGAGCTAAAAGTCTAAAGATGCAGCGAGAACGAAGATTGGAGCATTGTTTATTTAACAAAGATAAAATCGGTGCTCGGAATAGTTTTCGGGGCCTCGATCGGAGAGTCCCGATATTACTGCCCCGAAATCGTCTCCGATTTTATCTTACTTCCGGTCAGAATGGGTCGAGCATTCTGACGATGGTGCGAGAACGACGGTAGGGGCATTGTTTATTTAACAAAGATAAAATCGGTGCTTGGAATGGTTCTCGGGGCCTCGAGTGACCATTCCCGATATTACTGCCCCGAATTCGTCCTCGATTTTATTTTACTTCCGGTCAGAATGGGTCGAAAAATCTGACGAAGCTGCGAGAAAGACGGTGGGAGCATTGTTTATTTAACAAAGATAAAATCGGTGCTCGGAATGGTTCTCGGGGCCTCGATCATTCGTTCCCGATATTACTGCTCCGAATTCGACCCCGATTTTATCTTACTTCCGGTCAGAATGGGTCGAAAAGTCTGACGATGCTGCGAGAACGACGGTTGGAGTATTGTTTATTGAACAAAGATAAAATCCGTTGCTTGGAATGGTTCTCGGGGCCTCGAGTGACCATTCCCGATATAACTGCCCCGAATTCGTCCTCGATTTGATCTTACTTCCGGTCAGAATGGGTGGAAAAGTCTGACGATGCTGCGAGAACGGCGGTAGGAGCATTGTTTATTTAACAAAGATAAAATCGGTGCTCGCAATGGTTCTCGGGGCCTCGAGCGAACATTCCCGTTAATACTACCCCGAATTCGTCTCCGATTTTATCTTACTTCCGGTCAGAATAGGGCGAGAAGTCTAATGATGCAGCGAGAACGACGATTGGAGCATTGTTCATTTACCAAAGATAAAATCGGTGCTCGGAATAGGTTTCGGGGCCTCGATCGGAAATTCCCAATATTACTGCCCCAAAATCGTCTCCAATTTTATCTTACTTCCGGTCAGAATGGGTCGAGCATTCTGACGATGGTGCGAGAACGACGGTAGGGGTATTGTTTATTGAACAAAGATAAAATCGTAGATCGGAATGGTTCTCGGGGCCTCGGTCGTACGTTCCCGATATTACTGCCCCGAAATCGTCTCCGATTTTATCTTACTTCTGGTCAGAATGGGTCGAGAAGTCTGACGATGCTGCGAGCACGACAGTAGGAGAATTGTTTATTTAACAAAGATAAAATCGGTTCTCGGGATGGTTCTCGGGGCCTCGAGCGAACTTTCCCGATATTACTGGCCCGAATTCGTCTCCGATTTTATCTTACTTCCGGTCAGAATGGGGCAAGAAGTCTACAGATGCAGCGAAAACCATTCCGAGCACCGATTTTATCTTTGTTGAATATACAATGCTCCAATCGTCGTTCTCGCTGCATCTTTAGACTTTTTCCTCCATTCTGACCGGAAGTAAGATAAAATCGGAGACGAATTCGGGTCAGTAATATCGGGAAAGTTCGCTCGAGGCCCCGAGAACCATCCCGAGCACCGATTTTATCTTTGTTAAATAAACAATTCTCCAATCGTCGTTCTCGCTGCATCTTTAGACTTCTCGCCCCATTCTGACCGGAAGTAAGATAAAGTCGGAGACGAATTCGGGGCAGTATTATCGGGAATGTTCGCTCGAGGCCCCGAGAACCATTCCGAGCACCAATTTTATCTTTGTTAAATAAACAATTCTTCTACCGTCGTTCTCACAGCATCGTCAGACTTGTCGACCCATTCTGACCGGAAGTAAGATAAAATCGGAGATGATTTCGGGGCAGTAATATCGGGAATGTTCGCTCGAGGCCTCGAGAACCATTCCGAGCACCGATTTTATCTTTGCTAAATAACCAATACTCCTACCGTCGTTCTCGCAGCATCGTCAGACTTTTCGACCCATTCTGACCGGAAGTAAGATAAAATCGGGGTCGAATTCGGGGCAGTAATATCGGGAATGAACGATCGAGGCCCCGAGAATCATTCCAAGCACCGATTTTATCTATGTTAAATAAACAATGCCCCTACCGTCGTTCTCGCACCATCGTCAGAATGCTCGACCAATTCTGACCGGAAGTAAGATAAAATCGGAGACTATTTCGGGGCAGTAATATCGGGAATTTCCGATCGAGGCCTCGAAAACTATTCCGAGCACCGACTTTATCTTTGTTAAATAAACAATGCTCCAATCGTCGTTCTCGCTGCATCTTTAGACTTCTTGCCCCATTCTGACCGGAAGTAAGATAAAATCGGTGGTGATTTCGGGGCAGTAATATCGAGAATGTTCGCTCGAGGTCCCGAGAACCATTCCGAGCACAGATTTTATCTTTGTTAAATAAATAATGCTCCTACCATCGTTCTCGCAGCATCGTCAGACTTCTCGACCCATTCTGACCGGAAGTAAGATAAAATCGGAGACGATTTCGGGGCAGTAATATCAGGAATGTTCGCTCGAGGCCCCGAGAACAATTCCGAGAACCGATTTTATCTTTGTTAAATAAACAATGCTCCTACCGTCGTTTTCGCAGCATCGTCAGACTTCTCGACCGATTTTGACCGGAAGTAAGATAAAATCGGAGACGATTTCGGGGCAGTAATATCAGGAATGTTCGCTCGAGGCCCCGAGAACAATTCCGAGAACCGATTTTATCTTTGTTAAATAAACAATGCTCCTACCGTCGTGCTCGCAGCATCGTCAGACTTCTCGACCCATTCTGACCGGAAGTAAGATAAAATCGGAGACGATTTCAGGGCAGTAATATCGGGAGTGTTCGCTCGAGGCCCCGAGAACCATCCCGAGCACCGATTTTATCTTTGTTAAATAAACAATTCTCCTACCGCCGTGCTCGCAGCATCGTCAGACTTCTCGACCCATTCGGACCGGAAGTACGATAAAATCGAGGAGGAATTCGGGGCAGTAATATCGGGAATGTTCGCTCGAGGCCCCGAGAACGATTCCGAGCACCGATTTTATCTGTGTTAAATAAACAATGCTCCTACCGTCGTTCTCGCAGCATCGTCAGACTTCTCGACCCATTCTGACCGGAAGTAGGATAAAATCGGAGACGATTTCGGGGCAGTAATATCAGGAATGTTCGCTCAAGGCCCCGAGAACCATTCCGAGCACCGATTTTATCTTTGTTACATAAACAATGCTCCTACCGTCGTTTTCGCAGCATCGTCAGTCTTCTCGACCGATTCTGACCGGAAGTAAGATAAAATCGGAGACGATTTCGGGGCAGTAATATCGGGAATGTTCGCTCGAGGCCCCGAGAACCATTCCGAGCACCGATTTTATCTTTGTTACATAAACAATGCTCCTACCGTCGTTTTCGCAGCATCGTCAGACTTCTCGACCGATTCTGACCGGAAGTAAGATAAAATCGGAGACGATTTCCGGGCAGTAATATCGGGAATGTTCGCTCGAGGCCCCGAGAACCATTCCGAGCACCGATTTTATCTTTGTTAAATAAGCAATGCTTCTACCGCCGTTCTCGCAGCATCGTCAGACTTCTCGACCCATTCTGACCGGAAGTAAGATAAAATCGAGGAGGAATTCGGGGCAGTAATATCGGGAATGTTCGCTCGAGGCCCCGAGAACGATTCCGAGCACCGATTTTATCTGTGTTAAATAAACAATGCTCCTACCGTCGTTCTCGCAGCATCGTCAGACTTCTCGACCCATTCTGACCGGAAGTAAGATAAAATCGGAGACGATTTCGGGGCAGTAATATAGGGATTCTCCGATCGAGGCCCCGAAAACTATTCCGAGCACCGATTTTATCTTTGTTAAATAAACAATGCTCCAATCGTCGTTCTCGCTGCATCTTTAGACTTTTCGCCCCATTCTGAACGGAAGTGAGATAAAATCGGAGACGAATTTGGGGCAGTATTATCGGGAATGTTCGCTCGAGGCCCTGAGAACCATTCCGAGCACCGATTTTATCTTTGTTAAATAAACAATTCTGCTACCGTCGTTCTCGAAGCATCGTGAGACTTTTCGACCCATTCTGACCGGAAGTAAGATAAAATCGGAGACGAATTCGCCGCAGTAATATCGGGAATGTTCGCTCGAGGCACCGAGAACCATTCCGAGCACCGATTTTATCTTTGTTAAATAAACAATGCTCCAATCGTCGTTCTCTCTGCATCTTTAGACTTCTTCCCATATTCTGACCGGAAGTAAGATAAAATCGGAGACGTATTCGGGGCAGTATTATCGGGAATGTTCGCTCGAGGCCCCGAGAACCATTCCGAGCACCGATTTTATCTTTGTTAAATAAACAATTCTTCTACCGTCGTTCTCGCAGCATCGTCAGACTTGTCGACCCATTCTGACCGGAAGTAAGATAAAATCGGAGACGAATTTGGGGCAGTATTATCGGTAATGTTCGCTCGAGGCCCCAAGAACCATTCCGAGCACCGATTTTATCTTTTTTTAAACAAGCAATGCTCCTACCGTCGCTCTTGCAGCATCGTGTGACTTTTCGACCCATTCTGACCGGAAGTAAGATAAAATCGGAGACGAATTCGGCGCAGTAATATCGGGAACGTACGATCGAGGCCCCGAGAACGTACGATCGAGGCCCCGAGCTTCGATTTTATCTTTGTTGAATAAACAATGCTCCTACCGTCGTTCTCTACCATCGCCAGACTTCTCGACCCATTCTGACCAGAAGTAAGATAAAATTGTAGACGACTTCGGGGCAGTAGCATCGGTAATGTTCGCTCGAGGCCCCGAGAACCATTCCGAGCACCGATTTTATCTTTGTTAAATAAACAATGCTCCAATCGTCGTTCTCGCTGCATCTTTAGACTTCTTCCCCCATTCTGACCGGAAGTAAGATAAAATCGGAGACGAATTCGGGCCAGTAATATCGGGAATTTTATCTTTGTTAAATAAACAATTCTCCAATCGTCGTTCTCGCTGCATCTTTAGACTTCTCGCCCCATTTTGACCGGAAATAAGATAAAATCGGAGACGAATTCAGGGCAGTATTATCGGGAATGTTCGCTCGAGGCCCCGAGAACCATTTCGAGCACCGATTTTATCTTTGTTAAATTAACAATTCTTCTACCGTCGTTCTCACAGCATCGTCAGACTTGTCGACCCATTCTGACCGGAAGTAAGATAAAATCGGAGACGATTTCGGGGCAGTAATATCGGGAATGTTCGCTCGAGGCCCCGAGAACCATTTCGAGCACCGATTTTATCTTTGTTAAATAAACAATACTCCTACCGTCATTCTTGCAGCATCGTGAGACTTTTCGACCCATTCTGACCGGAAGTAAGATAAAATCGGAGACGATTTCAGGGCAGTAATATCGGGAATGTTCGCTCGAGGCACCGAGAACCATTCCGAGGACCGATTTTATCTTTGTTAAATAAACAATGCTCCGACCGTCGTTCTCGCTGCATCGTCAGACTTCTCGACCCATTCTGACCGGAGGTAAGATAAAATCGGTGACGATTTCGGGGCAGTAATATGGGGAATGTTCGCTCGAGTACCCCAGAACCATTCCGAGTACCGATTTTATCTTTGTTAAATAAACAATGCTCCTACCGCCGTTCTCGCAGCATTGTCAGACTTTTCGACCCATTCTGACCGGAAGTAAGATAAAATCGGAGACGAATTCGGGGCAGTATTATTGGGAATGTTCGCTCGAGGTCCCGAGAACCATTCCGAGCACCGATTTTATCTTTGTTAAATAAACAATGCTCCTACCGTCGTTCTCGCACCATCGTCAGAATGCTCTACCCATTCTGACCGGAAGTCAGATAAAATCGCAGTCTATTAGAGAATGCAATTATGAAACTGCGATCAAAATTCTAATCGATTCATGCTAAGGGTTCGCGTATTCCGGCTTCCCAGTTTGAAAAACAATTTTTTCAAGATCGGCTCTGTCGTCGCTATGTTGTATGAAAATTACAATAATTTTTACATACTTTAATATGTCTTACATAAACCCTCTCATAAGAAATCCTATTCCTTGTTTCATACTGCCAAAATAAATTGTCAAGGTTAGGCCTAATTTTCTGCCTCTCGAGTCGTGTTACCCCTTAAGAGAAACCGCAAACAGAGTCGCAACGTTTTGGGATTTCCATAATCAACCCGTATCGGTACGTGAACAATTGTATCTCAGGCGGTGCAGAAGATCTTCTCATCTATTTTCAATCCTAAAAAAACGTCGTATCGATTTTCGTCTGCCGGAACCGACTGATTTCGCCTCCCCTAATGAGGAAATGGAAAGCTTCTCCTCATGTTTCCTAACCCAGCTCGAACACACTTTGAGATGATATTCGTACAGAAAAATGTATTTTTGGAGATCAATCCGACTATGATACTGAACGGAGTGGTCGAATGAGAAATGAAATCCCGAAAACATCCAATTCTCGAAAATGTAGCGTCAAGTTATTGAGAGTTTGTTAATAAAAACTTACGTATTGATTTTTTTCCAATACGCAAAAAAAATCGTTCGGTATATCGAAATTCGATAATCATTCTCAATTCTTTGGTTTTGTTAATTTTTATTTCTTAAGGAAGCAAAACGAACAGGCGCTCTCGATGGATAATCGCGGCAAAATTCGTAAAGTTCATTAATTGCGGCGCGCTTCACGCTTTGGCACGCAATGCGCCGAGCGATAGCAGACGATAGGTGAAACGTCAAATCGTGTGTCACGATTCTCGGGCCGAATAGGTTGACAAGCAACGTAGCGAATGATTCGCTAAACGTCAGATCATGCTCGCTGGCATTTGTCAAACGCTGCTGTTTCGCAGAACCTTCTTGACGTCGGCTACGACTTCGTGGCCCTTCGTCTACTCTTCTGCCTTTGTCGATCGTCCAACATGGCGGATTCGAGCGTTAATTTCGAAGATCGAACGCCTATTTTCTAATGCTTCCCATTTGATGACTGAGGGGAAAAAAAGAAAACGGCTCCGTAGAAATCTTCGGAGTAACCTGCCGAACCCGGCATTTCCCGCTGTTACACCTATTCTGGATCACCCTGTACACGAAACTCATAAGCTAGCGAATTACACATGCTAATTACTTATATCGGATGGTGGTGGAAAGAGTATCGCCCTGGTGGTGGTGTTGGTGGTGGTGGTGGTGGTGGTGGTGGTGGTGGCGGTGGTGGTGGTGGTGGTGGTGGTGGTGGTGGTGATGGTGGTAGTTGTAGAAAGCGGCCGTCCCTTTCCGAACACCCTGGGTTGGTGGTTGAGAGTAGGTCCCCACGTAATTAAAATTTTCACAAATAGCAGCACCCGACAGGTATGCACGACTGGATACAGGTTGGGTTTCCTTCACCGAAGGGGCCATCGGCAGAGAGAGGGTATTTTCCACGCCTCGCTCGTGCTATCTTTTCTCGGAAGAACAGACTCACTGTTCGATCGTTTTTAATTTTATCCGATGAAAAAAGTCTATGGAAACGATCAAGAGTACAGCCACGAGCCATGTAATACAGAAACATAATGCAATATTCCCCACAAACTTTCGAGGTCTGCGATTGTAGAGGTTTTCCGCTCAATCGGAGAGTTCTGGCGTTTCTTCGCAAACGATTGTAATGTTGTGGGATAATTGGTGGGAGTCCGTAGCTGTCGAAAAAGACAGCGTGGCCATTCTCGTTGACGTAAATCGCAACCCAATGAGTACCAGGCCGTGTATGAATATCGGTATTGGCGACTATTGCAGCAGGTCTACACCAGACTTTCGGAATGCGGTCTGCAGGGTAGACCCCTTTCGTGGGTGCTTTTATCATCCGTAGACCATCGAGCACCTCTAGACTGTTCATTGTTGTAATTCTTGCTCAACGAGTAGCGATTTGGTGGGGGGTGTAGCGGTGCTGGTGGGGGTGTCGGTAGATGGGGGATAACTCGCGAGGAATCTTTATACTTTAGGTGAACCCCCTCTCCTGTGACGTAAGACGCAGATGTGTTGCTCTCTCTGTTAAGCGATGTCAATGACCCGTTTGTGTTCGTCTCCAAAGTCTCCGGTGTCTCGTGCAGCG
Source organism: Ophion obscuratus (assembly GCA_964007375.1). Taxonomy (NCBI): domain Eukaryota; kingdom Metazoa; phylum Arthropoda; class Insecta; order Hymenoptera; family Ichneumonidae; genus Ophion; species Ophion obscuratus. The sequence goes on from OZ023313.1 coordinate 51,984,988, forward strand.
GTGAACAAACACGTGGAGTTTTACACCGTAAATCGCCGCTCATGAAATTGAGGTTCGATGGTCGGGGTATAGCGGTGTGGTGAATAGCGCTGTTAGACACTCCACCCCAACTACTTTTCTCTGACTGCGGGGATACAGTGATTGGTTCGATATAAATTGGACTATCTGATCCGTCTTTCCGTCCACGTAGCCAAGTCCTTATCTTCATCGCGTTGTTCAAGGCACATTTTAGTTCGTTGTGACGTGTAAGGGAATGATGCATGCAAAAGACATCGCTAGTAGGCATATTCTTCAGAGTAGGCCCAGCGTAATCCTCCAGGTTAACGATATCTCGAGCGAGGACTCTCCGTAACAATTCTCCTTTCTGCAGACCCCGTACATATATCCGCACCGCGTGGCGTACAAAGGCACGTAGTGTCGTCCACACGCGTTCCAATTCTGCTTCACCGTCGAACCATTCAAGACCGTGGCAAAAGCATGTGATGCGGTTATTACTAGCGGCGAACTTTGGAGGCAGGTCCGAAAAATCGTGCGGAGGGGTGATGATCCAATGCGATGATCCGGACTCTTGGATGCAGACAATTGCCAACTCTTTCGGCTGAAAGCCGCCGTTTTTATCGTAGAGCGCTTGAATGTCTATGACAAAGTCCATGACGATGGAGCCGTGATACTGGTGTATCAGCCGTGAATGTGGAGCGATTTTATATCGTGCATAGGCACGCCCCTTCCAAATTTATTTCCTCTGGGTACACGTTTTTATTGGTGAACTATGAGCGGTCGTTCACCTGTACATAAGCTTAGGCGCTGAAGTCTGTTATAACTTGGCGTGAGGAATCTATTTCAATTATATTGTCATATTCCGCGTAGACAATACAATTTATTGTGGAGGGGAGCGGCTCGTCAAAACGCACTTCTACGCGTACGCTTCCATGTCGCACAAGGTTCCAATGTGTAAAACAATTAGCATCGAGATCTGGCGTTAGGTCGAATGCGAAAAGGCAGTAACCCGTACCGTAGTCCCTACGGGATATACCTAACCCCTCGTTTCGAAAATGCAGACCCGTGCCCGAGAAAAGCGTATGATAGCTTTCTACCGAGAGCTCGCCGTGTTGCGTAAAATGTGGCTGTAAAGGGCGACTCGGGACTTGTTGACCATCAACATATAATGAGAGAAAATTTATGGTCTGGTGGTGAAAATTATACGGATTGGATGCTAGGTCACCGTTGACCGCTTTATTTGAGACAAAACCAAGTATAATTCGTTTCGGTAGTTGTCCTAGTATGACATTGTCCAGGGTGTCACCGAGTATACCGCTATGCATCGTAAAAGCCTTTACTTCGACACGCGTTATAGGGTATTTCGCTGTTGTTTTAGCGAGTGTTTTTGCGTGAGCTATAAGAACACCTGGTGCTATTTTAGCGCGTCGCACAAGAAGAGTTGCTTCGGCGATGTGCACGCGATATGTAACGAGTGGTTGCAAGATGGGTGCCATAATACAAAAAGCGTCCTTGATCGGACCAGGCGTAGACGCATCTCGACACCATTGAGTAGAAACTTATCCTGATTGAATACGTCGCAATGAAGGTGACCCAGTAGATCAACGTTCTTTCCATCGAATGTCAGTTTTCGACGTATGTCCAAACCCTGGTTCTCTATCGGGTTTTTCACTCCGGGGAGTGCGGCCAAAGCACCAGGTGTGTCGGCGTACCACAATCCCGATGTGAGGTGCGAATCTTTCGCTGCAGGACCGTAATTTAATAGAGTTTCTATGTAAGCTCTGTAAGGATACGCGTTATTCGGCGGTGCAACGAGTTTTTGGTTAAAGTACACATCCACTTGATTGAATATGGCATGGAGGAAATTATTAACAGGTGCAGCTCGCCCCCCTGGCCCGCCATCGGAAGCCAAAATTTTAACGTTGAGGGCGAGCATCGTATGTGCGAGATCCAGATACTCCTTCCCGTGACCTGGTACAACAAACTCGAGCGGTCCATCGTCTGACAGTGAGGACACGGATTTGTAATGCACCCATTGCGAAGCTTCTATAGACGTCTGTGTCGGTGGTATACTGAACAGATCAAGCTCGCTCTTCATGCACTCGTGAGAATGGGAGTGTAGAAACGATATTTTCAAATTCAGTCGAAAATATCTGGTAGGCTGATGCGTTTTTTACTTTTCCTCGTAGCTGTTTTTCTCCCCGTTTTTTTACACTTCGTACGTTTACAGGATTTCTTTCTCGATCGTTGTCTTTTGCACGGTTTACCACCACGTCTCTTCTTCATTACGCGACCCTTAACAGTGCTTCTTTTTTGTACCGCGACACGTCCACTTGCAGGGCCCATTAGCGAATGTATACTCCTTTTTCCGCGCACGGTTTTATATCCCGAACCACTCATGAGTAGATCAATCTTCTCACCAGCTTTGCGTTTCAAGTTTCCACCCGACTCTGCGAGTCGCTCGCGTACAGATGCCCCGAACGGTTTTTTGTATCTGCTTACATCTTCGATAACGTTTATCCCTGCACGTAGTGCTTCTTTTCCTATGGCGCGTGCCCCCATTTTTAGAAGTGGTAGAGCTCTCCGGAAGAGACCCCCCAGAAAACTTCCGATCCTGTGTCCCCGTTGATACGGTGCTCCTACATAGACACCGTGCAGACCGCGGACTCCACCGCCCCCAGCCTGACACTCGTAATATGCATAATAATGGGACATCGTTGTCTTGAAAGTTACCCAATGCGCTTAAAATGTAACGTGACGGTCAGTGTTCCGTACTCGAATGCTACTGGTTTACCGAGATGGTATCTTATATCGATGGTGATCACTCGAAAATGATTATTCATAATCGGTAAATAGTTCGCGGGCGAAAAGTATTTCACACAGGTTGAGCCGTATGTATAACGGGCTGTATCTAAATTAACGATTCGCAATAGTGATGCCTGCACATCTCCCACTGTGTATCGTACGCAGATATCCGTGTATACGAAGAGTTGATCCGGCAGGGCTCTGCTGAGGCAGGCTGGTCTCGCCCCGCTGGTCGTCTGGCCTGCTGGTATATGATGCGCCATGGAAAACGTCAGAGGCTCATCAACTCCTGCTTGTGCGTCGAGGCCTAATACACGGGCAATTTTATCCGGTAAAATTACGGCTCCGGCTTGCGTTTTTCCTTTACACTCTTCAATTGTCGGCATCTCAACAGAAGAGTGTCCAATCGCTTATCGAGATTCGACGAATCTTACGCCTTGGTTTTTGAACCGGGGTATGTTATTCAGCTCCCACATGAGTTGACCGTGTGTTTGGTATACACCGTGCAGTATGTTGACAGTGACCTTTCGTACGTTCACATCATCGATTTCATCCCCACACTGCTTCCAGAGTATATTACAATCTCCCCGTTGTAAGTGCGTAATGGTGTAAGGAATGTGAATTTCGGTAAGACCCACAACCCATGTGCCATGTAAAGAAATTTCACGTGGCAGTTGCGTTGTAAAATTCGTCGTCGTGTTATCGGGGAAATACCTCATACTACTATTACTCGGTAGTACGATGAAAAAGTTTTCAGCCTCCATACCGCGGGGAGTGTGTTAGAAACGGCGTTTTATAGACTGATGTTTCGTACGCTGGATGCGGGTATCCAGGAGTTAAATTTCGCTGGGTAGCCTAACCAGCTAACGTAGTCTTCTTTCCGTGCACCGCGACCTCGGGTTTTTATAACACGCTCGATTTTGAACTCCTTGTCTTCCTCTAGACGTTCAGCGTTGACTTCTGTTAACTCTTGAGGGTAGAAAAATCCATCTATCGCTTCCCCGTGAAGATCGTGCAATTCATAGATCGTGATAGCCTGACGCTTGAGAACCCGCGAGACTTTAAATATTTCGGTGCTCCAATTTTTCTCGTAACCCTTTTCGAATGTGCCCTCAGTCCTACTGATGCGTACATAATCACCGCATTTGTATTTATGGTGGCTGCGACGCTTCTTACCATCGCGGGCCGTGTTGTTTTTCTCTGTGTTTTCGTAGGCTATCTGCGCATTGTATACTGTTACAGCAGCGGGTTCCATCTTTATCGTTGAGTGTCTTGCATGGTTATACGCGTAGACGAATTGCTGGAGTACATCGATATAACGGTGTGTGATGCGGTGCGTAAAGAAACGCCACATCCGCTGTTTTAAGGTGCGGTTGAATCGTTCAACTATCGATGCCTTGATATCCGGGTTTCTCGCAACTCTAAAGCGGATGTCTTTTTCAGCGAGAAAATTCTGGAAAACGTTTCCGAGGAATTATTTACCACGGTCTGTTTGCAGATATATGGGGGATCGACCATCGGCACGGTTAAGGATTCGTTTGAAACCCATCGTGACCCGGTGCATGGTCTTGTCGTTAAGTGGTTCAACCCATACATATTTGCTCAAGACATCTATAACAACAAGTAAATAGGCTACACCATCATTAGCTGTCTGAATTGAGCGTAAATCAACGAGGTCTGCTTCCCACACGTCGTCTATATTGTCGACATTATAATGAAGCCTATGAAAACGTCGTTGAACGGGTCTATGAATGGTGTATGCATCCTGTTGCGTCAGCCAGTCGTGCACATGTTTATTTTTACCCTCGTAGAGGATGTGTGCGGTGTCGATGGTAGTGTACACCCTCCACCACGTTGTTGATACTCCGCCTCGTCAACCAAAATCATTTTTTTTTGCATGCTGCATGGCTATTGAGTATTTGGACGGCCAGAGAATAATTTCCCGAGTAACGTATCGATGATCGGACCCAGCAAGAGACCGAGAAAACCACCGCAGCCTTTTTGCAGAATGATACGCTTCTTTGCTTTCCACCCCCACCCCCGACCCCGTTGCACACACTTTGTCGATGACGCTAGAGTATTTTTGTATTTTTTAAGATGTTTCTTTGCACTTGCTTTTATATTTACGACACCGCGTAAGATATTCAATGCGCATTCGCAGATACACTTGATGACTCCTTTATCGGCTTTTTTAAGCAGCGCCTTGCGTTCGATGGGGGTGCCGTGGTATAATGCGTGCAAAAGCGCAAGATGTCGTTTTGTAAACGGGGTGCGTGTCTTTTTCGTTTCACCCTGTTTCGCAGAATGCTTCACTGTATCAGCCATGCTCGATACTACCCACAGTGTGGTACAAGATCCACTGACACGCTCGCACAAGTACCATGGGTGCTTGTACCTAGGAGCATTTTGTGTCGTGCATTTGTTTTGAATAGCGTATAAGATACAGTGACGCAATACCCTATTTTCGACGGTTATTTTTCGGGGTATACACTTCAGAGCGCTCATCATCGGGGAATATTCCTGTGCGGAACCGATAATCATCCGGCGTTGATTGCTTTAGATCTAAAAGTAAATATCCGTGGGGTCGTGCCGACGCATCGTGATAAGCTTCAATAAGAAATTTTGGATTTTCAGGAAAAACTTGTCTAGCGACATGCTGGATTTGTGCGCGATCCCGAGGGTTTTTAAAAACGACGATATAATTAGCATTTAAAGAAATGTCTCGCTGACCCGACCCCTGGTGGAAGATGTTCTGCGTCAAAAACATCACGCTGATGTTTTTATGATGGCTACCTTTCCTGAAGAGGTCGACTATTATGCCGTTGGATGATTCACGCATGAGGTCGTCGATTATTATTAATTTTTTACGCTCATTATCGTGCGAGTAAGCGTTCGGGTCTGGTAGACCCTCGTGAAATTCGATTTTCGCTAGCGCAGTGCCCTCTCGACAGCCATCGTAAGCGGCACGCGTATCTGCATCAAGAGTATCGCCGTAATAGAAGAGGATCCGATCGAACGTTACGTTACTCATTACCCTAAGACGCCGTAGAAAACGTCTGATAAACACAGTTTTACCGCATCCCGTGGGTCCGCATATTAACGACGTCCACGGGTGCTTCCACCGGACATCCATTCGCACGAAACAAAAAAATATACCCAGCGTATAAAAAGTACTTTTCACCTCTGGTTACGGAGTAAGGATGATGGGTGGAACACTGGGCCATCAGCTTTTATACTCCTCCAGCACGAGCATACCGTGATTACCGACTGGGCGTAACCGCTACCACACCATCGTCGTTAGCAGTGCGAACCAGAATCTTATTGGGTGGATGAAAAATAAGTTTCGTAGGCTTTTTTTTTCATAAGACGGTTTTTTATTAATTATACAATGCTGTTACATTTTTTAAAAACTATATTATATACGATGATTTTCATTCACTCCTTAAACCCGAAGGGGTACGATAACCTGCAGCTCACATATCGACGCTTGTGACACACAACGCTGCATGTTTTACGCTCTGTAATCGTGACCACATCGTGCAACGCGGTGCGTCGAATCGCTTTAAAATTTAAATTTATCGTTGCGTCGATCAAATGTGGTAGCGAGGTTCCTATCAGCCGCTTGATAGAATCAAAATTTACATACTGAGCATTTTCGTAATTTAGCGTTAAGCCCTTTACCTTACAACACTGGGCCACGATTTCGTCAGGCTTTTCTTCGGTGACAACGGAATACCCATAAAATTTTGGTCCACCCGATACAAACGATTTAATGTATGCTGTTTCCCCGTAACATTCGAGCTCATTTGTCATGTTACCGAGAAAATCGCCGAGGGGTGGTAGCCACTCGCCTGTACGCGTTGTATAAATGACTGAATCTGTGACGTAATAAAGAACACGACGGTCAAGTTTTTCCAGATATTTATACAATTCTAAACGCGCTTGGGCCGTTGTGTACGCGGCTATAACAACATTAGATTGCTTGGTCTGGGGGACAGCGTCATCCACATATGACCATGTAACATACATCATACAATCGTTCACGGGTAATACGCCGGTAACTTCGTTTTCGGCGTCTGTTACAAGTTTGAGTAATGCTTCCCGCGTTTTGATTATTTCCGTTTGCGGTAAATTATTGCGCTGCCCCATTTTTCCCCAAAGCGTGTTTAGCGCTAGTTTTGCTGTACCGCGAAGACCGGGGTTCTTTACTATCTTCGAGGGTTCTAGTTTTATCCCCTCGACTCGTTCGTACTCTGTTATATATTTATTGCGGGCGGCTTCATCTACACAATACACCGGCCAACCGCTTGCCTCCTGCTTAATTTTCAAAAATTTGTTCACGTAACCTGCAAAGAGACCCCCATCCCTAGTGGTCTCGTCGTATTTGGTTATTTTATACGACCAAATTACATGGATTTTCATCATAATATAACCCATATCCAGGGCCTTTCTAACCTCCTCAATCACCCAGGTACCCGTGAACGCTCGATCCTTGACCTTTTCGTGGTTACATCGTTGTTGGGCCATTTCTTCTGCGCACGTTCGACAAAGTGCGAAAAGAAGTTTTCCACGCAAACGCACCGGCGAAACGGGATGGAAAAGATTTTGCTGGGGGCAGGATGGTGCATTTTATCATGCCATGGATACCTGCTCCGAGTAGATCACCGGGTGGCGAATTTTCGAACAACTTGTCACACTCGCTACCTGTTTATATCTCGGGGTGTCCTACAGGAAAGCATCCTGTTTTACATATATATGGGTACAACGAGCAGATGTCTATGTATGAGATCTTCTCGTTCGGGGCAGCGTCATATGCAGTGACTGTGATTCCCGTACGTCCACCGTAAAATCCGTCGCGGGGGTTTAAAACCTGGAGCGAGAGTCGCAGATGCATCTTTATAAATTCACGCAAAACGGGGATATTCTTTTTCATCATCGTGAAATCGCATTCCCAGATTTCGCGAATGATATAGACACCGTACGAGCAAATTTTTTTGGATACAGCTAGCGTCCTCTCGTATGGGGCCTCCAGACTGAACCCACCGTAACTAGCCTCTCTCGTGCGATTGGTTTTAAAGCATTTTGGACACCCGTGCCAGTAACAACCATGAAATTGGAATACGTATTGGCCGTCCTCGTTCTCTAAATAACCATCGACTGTGTGCCCCTCAGGTAACCGGTACTCGTGCCCCCTCCCCGCGTGGGCTATTACCTGGTGGAACTCAGAGTGTTCAAGCCAGAAAAGCCATTCGAGAGCCACCCGTGAATACTGACCGCCGAGTATGTACCCCTGTGACGGTATAAGGCCCACCATGTTGGGTTTTAAGAAATTACGCCGGAAAACTTTAGAGCAGGCCGAGGCTATTGTTATCGCTTCGGTGAAGGGGCATACACCGCCTGCTTCGAGAAAAATCCCCCGAAACCGTCGACATGCACGTCTGAGAATATCTACATCTTTGAGACAATATGAAACGATTTCTTTTTTAAAATCGAACTCTCTCCTGCTTTTGATCTCCTCATCGTACCATTCGAGGAAGTCGTTACGCTCTTTGGTTGACATTGAATCCGGGGCGTAATCCTCGATGGGAGGTAAAGGGCCTATATATTCCTGCGTATCGGCACGGTTGAACATGTGTGGAAAATACCCTTTGGTTACTTTGTCCTCGAACCCGAATGTTTTCGGTAACGCACTTAGCCGCATTTGAAAATAATTTAAACTATCGATAAAGACAGTCTTCCCCACACGCATACACATAATCGAGGTTCCTGTGAGCAAAACGTTGGGCTTCTTTACCCTTCCAACCCCATGTTCTATAAGATAGCGTAAAATGAACTGCGCATCGAACCCCTTTGCATTGTGGGCTATACAGATAATCTGTTTGAATCCTGTTTTATCACGGATTGCTAAATCAACTAAAAAGGCCACGGGGTCTTTCCGGAAAACATACGTGTGTACCCCGCACCATTGACAGTGTGGTGTCTGCCCATCGACGCTGTCGTGTTCCTTCAAACAGAACTCGCATACCTGTTGTGCCACATAAAGGGTAACGATATGCTCTTGACCGTCGGCCCCACCACTTCGAAAGTCAGCATCCTGGCGGGTTTCAAAATCGTAAAATATGAAAAGTACACCAGGACGCCCACCAACCTCTATGGGTTCGCGAGGTGGTAACGGTTGCATAAAACATTGCTCGTTGAAACCATGCAGAGCTTTACACGTTCGGCAATAGCTCTTTCCGCATCGATGTACCCCACTAGTTGAATCTACAACTTGCGAGCAGATTTTACAGCTACGTACCGCTTCACAGGTTGTCTTTTGAATTGCGTTGCCAACTCTACGATATTTAACTGCAATATGGTTTTGAAAACATACAGGACCTCGGAATTGTCTCCCGCATTCGTCACAACCCATAGTTATTTCAACCGTCGTGCTTCCTTCGGTATAATTAATAGGGCATGCGGGTGTAGAAAAGCACCGAGGACAAACGCTTTTACATTTATGACCCGTTTTCATTCTGTAACCCTTGTTACACGCTGCGCAATAAAAACGAGAAGACGAAGCCCCTAAGAGGTTCACAATTACGGCGTAATGATTTCGTGTCTCGATATAGGCAATATGTAAAACTGCAGTAGGGTCGATGTCAAGACAACTGCGTCCATCGAAAATCGGCGGTGCGCCACTTCCGTGTTCGGCATAATCGAAAACAACAATTGCTATACCTCTCGTTTTGTAGTACTCCTGAAATAACTGGAGCTCGGGTATACCGCACCCGGCATCGGGTACGGTAACCCCGGCAGCTACGACCAACTCGCGAGCCCTCACGCGTTGCAGCCTAAATTTTTTATGCCGTATATTATCCCATATTCTTTTAGACTCCCTATTTTTACACCGTTCGTAAACGTTATGGGCTTCTGCGACAACTAAACTTCTAGGGAGACATAGAGAATCGACGTTTGAAATTTCGATCATCGACTTCTTCCGCAGCACCAGAGCACTAAGACTTCGATCATCACCACGACCCAGAGGAACTTTTATATATGCAGTGCTAAAGTATAGCGATTCAGCAGTGCCTAATATACGCTTATTCTGATTTACGCTCTCTATTAGGCCCCAGAGATCGGAGAAGCTGAATCGTGCTACAGGCCGTACAGATAGCCCCGCAGCACCCATCTCCATTGATTGAGATGTGAACGAAACGCCAATCAGGTCCGCTGGATCGCGGTTAGCAACGAAATATGCATGCATATCACGTAACGCGTCGTTGCACCAAACTACGGGGTTGACGTTTAACGGTGGGGGTCGCAGTCTTACACGTGTCTGTCTACAGCTAGTACGGAAGCGTTCATAAAAGCGATCATGTTGAGATTCTACGATAAACCGTTTCCCCGGTGGACCAATTTCGTTATCATCTTGAACCGCCGCCGTTTCATAACCGCGAATGTCATTTTGTTCAGCGCCAGACTCGATTTCCGAGCACCCGCTGGTACTAGGCCCCGCTATCTCAATTATTTTTCCCCTCTTGCTACCACTGCCTACCTGACAACACTGGTCTTCACGGTTGTTTTGTACACCTAACAAGTTAGAACTTTTTGGGTCATCGCAAAACATACGCTTGGTCGACTCGACGGTGGTTGAGGCCTTCTCTGCGGTCCCATCCAAAGCAGGACGCTGCGATGCTGCCGTTGCCTGGAGGAGTGTTATTCCCATAGGATGATCCGGCGGGGGTCCATCTAAACGATTCGGTTATGATTATTCAATGACCGGGGCACGTATCGTTTCGGGTGATCCGTTTTCGCTCTCGAATACACGCGCTATAATTTCATCACCTCCAGAAACAGTCACCAATATTTATCTCGTGAACAACCGAGCGACGTGTGCGAGTACCAGATTTGGCGAGAGATAGTTTCAAAATATACCAACCATCGGCCACCTCATTCTGCATGTAGGGTTGAAAGTGCAGAGGAATTGCACTCGCCCCTTCGTGTTCCCACCAATATATGCCGTTTATAATGTTTGGATCGGCCATACTTTCTTCTTCGACTTCTTCCACCCGTACTTCTCCTTCTAAAGCCATAGGACTTCGACTCTCGTCCTCCCCCTCAGATATCTCCTCATCGCTGCTACAGCGGAATTGTAAATATGCTGCAGAAATGTGGCTTTATTACAAACACCGTCTTATCACCGAGTTTGGATTGTGCGACGATGTATGTTAATACTCACGATCATTGGAGGCTGCAGAATCTAAAAGTGCTGCGATTTCGGGTGTGCACCGCTGTCTGGTTGACCCGCGTCTTAAAACGATATCCCGCGCTAACGATTCGGCATGTCACGAGTTATTTAGAAAACCATCCGTGAATAGTCTACCGATAGCACGTCTCGGTATATTGTACAAAATTGTGGAAAGCTCATCCACAAGGTTTTCGTGATTAAAAGTCGCGATGTACGACATACGAGCGTCGTCATAAACCGTAGAAACAAAACGATTAGTATGATGCACTTTTTCCACTATGTCTCGTATGCACGTCAACAGTGCCACACGATCGTTTCTCCGGATTTCAACAATAGACAAATCAGCCATTTCGAAATTCGCTATCTTTTTACGAAAACTCAAATACTAGGTTATGAAACCGCACGCTTGTCAAACACGTATCTTTCACAGAGGTGTCCTCAAACACTATCACTATCCACGATGCATCTACGTCTAAGAAAAATTGGAACGTGGTCCAGCAACACCGGTAACACCTATCGTGATAATATTCGAAGCGGCTTGATGCCGCCTTTTTATATTCAACACCCCTCCACTTTTTTGGTGTAGGTGTTACTTGTTTATAAAAAACGGGGGGCATTGCTAACAGCTCTTGGGTCATGGTATTTTCGAGATACGAGGTATATATTCGAGAAGCGCAGGAAGGTTAAAAACGCAGCGAGGTTTAAAAGCGCAGTTAAAAACCCGCCGTAGTATACAAATGTAAATGCGTCGAGAAAACTTTTTAACATATCACTGGCCAAAACGGAAAGAAAATAGGAGATAGGCGAGTGGCATTTTGGCGCATTATAAGTAGCTAATATATATTCTCCGTGACGACTTTCTAATAATCGTAAATTACAACTAAATTATGCTTTAGCAAACACCTACAGTTCTACTGGACCATCACCGTTAAACCGCCCCCTAAAAATCCAAGGATGAAAAGATCCACACCCCCGACCTCGTACGCGCTGTGTGACACGGTCGAAATTTCGACCCGTAAGAATCAACTTTACAGTTTTACATACGACACCATTGTCTCAAAATTTCTCCAATACGTTGTGTCGAGAGTAAGACACTGTAGTTCTATTTTCCAAGGGTCTGGCACGTGCACAACGCATTACCTGTGGCGCGAAGTACCAACTCTAAGAATTGTAAATTAGCACAAGCGCCGAGGCGTTTATTTTACTACCACACCTTACCCTCATCAAACAGCACGCTATGTGGTAAATACTTCCTAAACCTGGAGGACTATTGGAATCCCTTGGTGTATATAGAGCGCATCGCTTGAAAATAAACATACACCCGCAGTGACGCAGTTCTTGATCTTTTGTTCTTTATACAATACAGCGGTTTTAAAGCCATCGTAGAAAGTGGGGAGCGGAGATACACGTATTTTCGAGTAATATTGACAATAAACCTTTGCGCACATCCTGTGTACATCTAGAACGTTGACCCGTGGATTCTTTATAGCAAGGTGCACCAACCGAGTGTTCGTGCACCTGTATAAATAATGAATCATAGCTTCGCGAGGCTAGAAAATGAATTGTAACCCTTTCCATGGTCCTATTTCTCCCACCCAGAGATCTCCTCCTGTATGAAAAACCTTTCCCCCGCTACCGTTCTCTTATCATAATCACCCCCCACTTAAATCTTTGATCACCTTATAAACCGCTGTATCTTCGCTTCAAGCCACCATTTCTGTTCGTAATACTGGCGAACTGCGCAGTCGGCTGCAAAGAAAACTCTTTTTATTACGCGTGTTCGGAAATACCGTTGAAAAATGACTCAAGCGGCATTAAATACAAATTTGCTACCGGTGCGATACCTCGAAGCGAAGCCAACGGAACCAGCCAAACAGAATCTACCTGGGCTATTGTCAACGACGTACCCGCTTAATAATTCGGGTAGTAAAAAGATCACGGTGGGTTTGCAGCCGCAGTACAGCAACCATTTTGAACCTGTTGTAAAGCTGTCTGGTAATTATTCACATCGTACGGTTATCTTCAACCAGAGTGAGTGGGTGGGATTTCAAACCCACGTAGCCACCATTCGTCAATACTTCGCAACGAAACAAGCTGGTCCTACTCAGACCATACAACTCGGAAATTATATGGTTTCTTTCTCCACGTCGTATGGGATGAAATCTATAACCATAGCCCTGGCAAATCAACCAACGCCTGCTGAGGCAGCCCTAGGTACAGCGGTGCAGCGGGGACTCCTAACGCCTAAGAAACGGGAAAGTTCTTTCAACGCTATAGTCATGCAAAAACCGTCGTTTGATGGTCTTCTTAATATGATTACGTGTGTGGATGAACGGTTTCGACGACTGCAGCGATTCTCCGGCGATGTGACAAAATGTCTCTCGGATATAGCCATATCGTTACACACGCAAATACCTGACCAACAATCAACCAGTTTCACCGATGCCGATGCTGAACGATACATTGTCGAGAACATTCATAAATTCAAAGACACCACACGTACAAGCTGCGTCAACTCTGTCTTCGCGGAGCATTATTTCGACATCGTCTTCTTCGAAATCGTCAGTATGTGCAAGAAAACCATCCTGGCCGAAATACGAAACCTCGACCAAATGCTACGCATGGGATCAGCGCTGCAATACAATTCGGGGTAGATTTCTGCATAAATTCTCCGAACGAAGGCTGAAAGTTTCGACTCTAGGAAACCGACCGCTTGACCAACAGACCTACAAAACCATCGACAACCACCACCACTACGCAGCGAAAGAATCATCCGATGGGACCCAAATACGAGCAACGAGTGCTTCGTGTGCTAGACAACAGTGTGAACTATCCGCAGAGAGAGAGAGAGAGAGACGAACACAATTAAGCGATAAACAAATGGACACTCTGAGAATCATTCTAGAATAACGTGTTTTTTTTATTATTCGATACTTTATTCCATACTCTTATAAGTAATTAGCATGTGTAATTCCTAGCTTATGAGTTTCGTGTACACCTTCGACTATCACGTCCTCGAACCCGCCCCCGTTTTGTTAAGTAGACACTCTTAGCATGTAACTATACTTTTAAAACTATGTAGTATTTTCGCTTGCCTGTAATAAAAAAAAATATGCTTGTGCAGTCGAATTTTCGCTCCATCATTTACCACCCTAGACACCTACTCGGATCAGCAACAAACCACTGATAATAATAATAATATTAACGCGCTTAAGGGATAGGAGTTTGGCAAATAAAAACTTTAAAATATCGAGGTTTCGATCATTATTAGATTATATTCTGTATGATCACATTTTCACACGTCGAAACAATCACACGTCACGATGTCGTGAAATTCGTTCCATAATATTATGCACACACACACACACACACACACACACACACACACACACACACACACACACACACACACACACACACACACACACGCGCGCGCGCGCGCGCGCGCGCGCGCGCGCGCACACACGCACACGCACGCACGCACACACACACACACACACACACACACACACACACACACACACACACACACACACACACACAATATGTATGAACGGACAAAATTTTGAATAAAAACTTCGATACATGTATTCACATAAATCATCGCGTGTTTTCTTTATCCGAAGCTCCCTATCCCCACTAAGACCTGCCTCCCCCATACGATCCACGCGGCGGAGCCCCCCACCCGCTTGCTCTAGCGGGAAACAGGTCCTCGATATATACAGAAGACACCACCAGTCAGTCTATTCGGAAAAGCAGCTCGGAAACAACCACCCCCACTTAGCCACGAGCTCCCGAAAAAGGGCCCAATCCCCCCCACCCCTCCAACACCGCTGACTCCCCCCACCACTAATTCCCCATACGTGCCACAGCGATGCAACCACGACCGCCAGACACCCCCACCACGCGCCGCCGCGGGATACCCACTACACCACACCTGTGACTTCATCGTCGTCTCCCTAAAGATGTATGCATCTACTGACGCATCGCGCCAATTTGTCGTCTTTCGCGAGTTCTCGTGTATTTCGTTTCGGACGCTTCGCGCATTTTCTCGCGTGCTACGATCTCGCGAGTTCTGTCGATTTTGGACGCCTCGAAAAATATCGGTCGGATTCCGCGAGTTCTCCGTCGAGTTGTGTTTTGGACCTTTCGAGAGACATTTTCGCGAGTTCGTCGACTTGGACGCTTCGTGCTTCTCCTTCGGACTTCTTCACGAGTTTTCGGGTTTTTCGGCATTGGACGTTTCGCGCCATTTTCTCGCGTCTGCTTCGACCGTCGACGCATCGCGCCATCCTTTCGTCAGTCGCGAGTTTTCTCGTGTTTTCGTTTTGGACGCTTCGTGCAACTCGTTCGGACATTTTCTTGAGTTGTTCGTTTTTCCTCCGGACGCTTCGCGCCATTTGTCGTCTTTCGCGAGTTCTCGTGTATTTCGTTTCGGACGCTTCGCGCATTTTCTCACGTGCTACGATTTCGCGAGTTCGTCGACCTCGGACGCCTCGAGCATCTCCGTCGGACATTTAACGACTTTCGTGATTCGTGTGAACGCTTCTCGGTTTTTCGATCGTGTGTGCTGCGCTCGTCGACGTCGCGCATCCTTTCTTCCGCGAGTTTGTTCGTGTTCGGCTTGGACGCTTCGCGCCATTTCTCGCGTGTGCAACGCTCGTCGACGCATCGCGCCACCGTTTCGTCTTTCCCGAGTTTTTCTTCGTGGTTTTCGTTTTGGACGCTTCGTGCCACGATCTCGCGAGTTTTTCTTTCTCGTCGATTTCAGACGCCTCGCGCATATCGCTCGTCGACGCTACGCGCCATTTTCGTTCGCGAGTTTTTCGTGTTTTCGTTTTTGGACGCTTCGTGCCACGCTCGCGAGTTTTTCTTCCTCGTCGATTTCAGACGCCTCGCGCATATCGCTCGTCGACGCTACGCGCCATTTTCGTTCGCGAGTTTTCGTATTTTCGTTTTTGGACGCTTCGTGCCACGCTCGCGAGTTTTTTCTTTCTCATCGATTTCGGACGCCTCGCGCATCTCGCTCGTCGACGTATCGCGCCATCTTTTCGTTTCGCGAGTTTTCGTAATTTTCGATTTGGACGCTTCGCGCCATTTATCGCGTGTGTTTCGATCGTCGACTCGCCCGCTTCGAGCATCTCATTCGGACATGTTCACGAGTTTTTCGTGATTTTCGGTATTGGGCGCTTCGCGCCATTTTCAATCGCGTGCTTCGATCGTCGACGTATCGCGCCATCTTTTCGTTTCGCGAGTTTTTCTTGATTTTCGGCATTGGGCGCTTCGCCCCATTTTCAATCGCGTGCTTCGATCGTCGACGTATCGCGCCATCTTTTCGTTTCGCGAGTTTTCGTGATTTCCGGTATTGGACGCTTCGCGCTATTTCAATCGCGTGTGCTACGATCGTTGACGTCTTGCGCCATCTTTTCGTCTTCCGCGAGTTCTTCGTGGGTTCGTTGTGGAAGCTTCGCGCCATTTTCGATGCCTAACGCTTCGCGCCTCATTTCACGAGATTTCTAGTTTTTCGGCTTGGACTCTTCGCGCCATTTCTCGCGTGTGCTACGATCGTCGACGCATCGTGCCATCTTTTCGTTTCACGAGTTTTCCGTGATTTCGTTATGGACGCTTCTCGCCATCACTCGCGTGTGCTAAGATCGTCGACGTATCGCGCCATCGTTTCGCTTTGCGAGTTTTCGTGATTCTCGATTTGGACGCTTCGTGCTACTCGATCGGACTTTTTCTCAAGTTTTTCGGGTTTTTGGACGCTTCGCGTATTGGACGCTTCGCGCCATTTCTCGCGTGTGCTACGCACGTCGACGCGTCGCGCCATCTTTTCGTTTCGCGAGTTTTCGTGATTTCGTTGTGGACGCTTCTCGCCATCAATCGCGTGTGCTAAGATCGTCGACGCATCGCGCCATCCTTTCGTCAGTCGCGAGTTTTCTCGTGTTTTCCTTTTGGACGCTTCATGCAACTCGTTCGGACATTTTCTTGAGTTGTTCGTTTTTTGGCTTTCGGTTCGCGTCATTTCGCGCGTGTGCTACGATCGTCGACGTCTCGCGCCATCTTTTCGTCTTTCGCGAAAAAACGTGATTTTCGTTTCGGATGCTTCGCGCCCTTTCTCGCACGTGCTGCGCTTGTCGACGCATCGCGCCATCTTTTCTTTCGCGAGTTTTTCGGGTTTTTCGGCATTGGACGCTTCGCGCCATTTTCTCGCGTGTGCTACGATCGTCGACGTCTCGCGCCATCCTTTTCGTCTTTCGCGAGTTTTCTTTGTGATTTTCGTTTTGGACACTTCGTGCAACTCGTTCGGACTTTTTCTCGAGTTGTTCGTTTTTCGGCTTGGACGCTTCGCGCCATTTCTCGCGTGTGCTACGCACGTCGACGCATCGCGCCATCTTTTCGTTTCGCGAGTTTTCGTGATTTTCGATTTGGACGCTTCGTGCTACGCGTTCGGACTTTTTCTCGAGTTTTTCGTGCTTTTCGGCTTAGACGCTTCGCGCCATTTCTCGCGTGTGCTACGATCGTCGACGTCGCGCGCCATCCTTTTCGTCTTTCGCGAGTTTTCTTTGTGATTTTCGTTTTGGACACTTCGTGCAACTCGTTCGGACTTTTTCTCGAGTTTTTCGTGCTTTTCGGCTTAGACGCTTCGCGCCATTTCTCGCGTGTGCTACGATCGTCGACGTCTCGCGCCATCCTTTTCGTCTTTTACGAGCTTTTCGTGATTTTTCGTTTTGGACGCTTCGTGCAACTCGTTCGGAACTTTTCTCGAGTTTTTCGTGATTTTCGTTTTTAACGCTTCGCGCCATTTAACGCGTGTGCTTCGATCGTCGGCTCGGCCGCTTCGAGCATCTCATTCGGACATTTTCACGAGTTTTCGTGATTTTCGGCTTGGACGCTTCGCGCCATTTCTCGCGTGTGCTACGGTCGTCGACGTCTCGCGCCAATTTTCGTTTCTCGCGAGTTTTCGCGGTTTTTCGGTTCAGGACGCTTCACGGTAAATCATTGCGATTTCGTGTGTCGACCGGTGACTCCTCGACAATGACGAGCAATATCGCCAAAATGGAACGTCGCATTGCCGGCCTCGTCAGCACCTTTCAGTGCATCTCGAGCCTCGCTGAAAAGACGAGGAATGCAACCCCTCAAAATAACAACATGACGCTCGCCACCACGCGCCTGTCTTTGTTGGAAACCATCCGGGACCGCTTGAAAGGGAACATGTCGCGCTTCTCGAGATGAATTGCGACCCCACCCGGTTCACCTCTTTTCTTCGCTCGCCTCGGACTTCCTCGACACCACGGGTACTCCTCCGCACTTTTCCAAAGACTCTTCAAACGCTCTGGCCATTCGACCGTCAGTCCTGCTAGCTACGAGCCAAGCCACTCTGACCTCCTCATCGGGCATCTCGCATCGGGCGAAACTCCTCATCGACCCGGGCGCGGAACTTTCGTTCATTTCCGAACGCACGGTCCAACTCCTTCGAACAACAAAGGATGGCCGCGTCCATCAACATCCACGGAATCGGAGGCCAGCCAGCGGGACGGACGCGGGGAGCTATCACCGTCACAGTACCTTCAATACACGATTCAACCTCAAATTTCATCGTGACGGCGTTTATTCTAAACGTATTAACTTCAACCCTTCCCTCGTTCGCTACTTCGGCGCAATGGGACCATCTTCACGGACTTCCTCTGGCAGACCCGAACTCTCTGAAACCGGGACCAATCGACGTCATCAACGGAGCTGACGCGTACGGTCTTCTGGTTGAGTCAGACGTCGTCAAGGTTCGGGCCATCAATCCCATCGCTCAGCGCACGCTTCTCGGATGGATTGCACTCGGTCCCGTCAACGGTTCCACCTCAAATTCGGTTCGCATTCAACATGCCTCCATCGAAGACGAGGTCACTTCTTTACTAGCGAAGTTTTGGGAACAAGAGGAAGTTCCTCCGGACTCGGCCCCTACAACCGACCTGGACGAATCCGCTTGCGAACAACACTTCAAGGACACTCATACGAGGAACCACACGGGCCGATATATCGTACGGCTCCCCTTCAAGAATCCTCCTTCGCTACTCGGAGATTCGTATTCGGGTGCGAAACGCTGCCTTCTTCAACTTCTAGGGCGACTCTCGACAAATGAGTCATATCGCGGTCTCTACAATGCCTTCCTCCAAGAACACGAGAACCTGTCTCACATGGCTCGTGCTTCAACGGCAGCGTCTTCGAGACCACGGTTTTTTTCTCCCACATCACGGTGTCTTTCGGGCCCATAGCGCCACTACGAAACTTCGTGTTGTCTTCAACGGTTCCTTCAAATCTGCGAACGGTGTGTCGATCAACGACATTCTTCATACCGGGGCCAAACTTCAACGACTTCAGGAAAAATGGCTACGCTTCACCTTTCGCCTTCTTCGACTGTCGAGCTACATAGATTCTCGGACGCCTCCCAACTCGCCGTGTCAGCCGTGATGCACCTCCGAACAACTTCAGTCGACGGGGCTACAACGGTCACCCTCGTCTGCTCGAAGACGAAAGTAGCCCCCTTCAAACGACTCACAATTCCACGGCTCGAGTTATCGGCGGCTCTACTTCTTTCAAGGCTGGCCTCTCACGTTCAGAGAACCCTAAACTTAACGCAAGTCCCAGTCTCTCTCTGGACGGACTCTTCAGTTGCGTTGACATGGATTACTTCAAATCCGGCCCAATGGAAAGATTTCATCCGAAATCGGGTCATCTCGATCCAAAATTTCTCTTCCCACGCAACATGGCGGTTCATTGCGGGTAAGGAGAACCCGGCTGACTGTGCGTCGCGAGGGCAGACTCCCCGACAACTGTCCAAGCACCATCTTTGGTGGTACGGGCCTGAGTGGCTCGCGCGACCGCCATCTTCATGGCCAGTCTCTTCAACTGAACTTCCACCGGATGGCGACCTCGAACAACGATCAGGTCTCGCCTTCACCACCACCTCCGAGAACAGTCCTATCACTTGGGACCTTCTGCAACGGTACTCCTCGCTCACTCGCCTTCTTCGGATCACGGCAGTGTGTCAGAGGGCGGTGGCCCACTTCAAACGGCTCCCGCACGCCTCAATAACCTACCCGCTGAACACGGGAGATTTGGAAGAGGCAAGGTTCTTCTAGATACGTCTCGTTCAACGCACATACTTCTCGGCTGAACTTCAGATGATTTCGAGCGGAGCGACCCTCAATCGGGGCCACTCCCTTGCCGCCCTCAACCCCTTTGTCGAACAACTAGGGACCCTTCGAGTTGGCGGCCGGCTGATGAACGCCCTTCTCCAGCCCGAGGCAAAACATCCGTCAATATTGCCCCGGACCTCTCCGCTCACTTCATGGATCATCGCTGATTCGCACTTTCGAACGCTTCACGGTGATACCCAATCCACGTTAAGCTTCCTCCGTCGATCGTACTGGATTCCGGGTGGCCGGGCTCCAATTCGATCGTACATCCTTCGGTGCACCACGTGTGCCAGATTTCGAGGACTTCAAGCATAACAACTTATGGGTCAACTTCCGACTGCGCGAGTCACACCTTCGCGGGCCTTCCTCCACACCGGCATTGACTACGCAGGACCCTTCACTGTCAAGACCTGGCGTGGACGAGGAACAAAAACGTACAAGGCTTATCTTGCCGTTTTTGTTTGCTTCACTACTTCCGCGGTCCACCTCAAACTCGTCACGGATTATACTTCAGAGGCTTTCGTTGCCGCCTATCGGCGGTTTTCCGGACGACGAGGAATCAGTCACACTATTTATAGTGACTGCGGGACCAACTCCATCGGCGCCGATACTGCACTTCGTGCTCTCTTCAAGGCTGGATCAGCCGAAATGAATTCTACGATCATATCGCTGACCAACCTTGGGACGAACTGGTCCTTCAACCCTCCGGCCGCACCTCACATGGGTGGAAAATGGGAGGCTGCGGTAAAATCCGCGAAATATCAGCTTCGTCGGGTAATCGGAGAAGCCTCACTTGCGTACGAAGAATTTACGACTCTTCTTGCGCAAGTGGAGGCTGTCTTAAATTCCCGGCCACTTTGTCCTTTATCGGACGACCCTGAGGACATTTCTCCCCTCACACCGGGTCACTTCACCATCGGCGAGGCACTTACCACAGTGCCAGAACCCTCTCTCACTTCAATCCCAGAACTTCGACTTTCACGGTGGCAATTCCTTCAGGCAAAATTACAGCACTTCTGGCAGAGATGGTCTTCGGAGTACCTTCAGCGAAGTTTGTCAATTTCCAAATGGCGACACCCTTCACATGAAATTAAAATCGGCTCACTCGTGCTAATCACGGACGAGCGACTTCCACCTTCACGATGGCCATTTGCACGAGTGGTCGAACTTCACCCCGGGTCGGATGGTCTAACCAGGGTGGTGACACTTCGCACGGCCACTTCCACCTTCAAGCGACCGACTGCCAAGTTGGCCGTCCTTCCAGTGGACTCTTCGTCGACGACTGTCGCCGAAGGCGGGGAGAATGTTTCGGAAACTCCATCTATGACTCCCTAATTTCGGGAGACCCCGCCAGAGGTCGATGTCTCTTGGCCGGTCGCGCGCTTGACTCGGACAGTGTCCGGGCGCAGGGATTTTCTCCCCCTAATTTCAACGTTATATTATCGCATCGGCCCTTCTTTTCAAACACTTCGTACGGAACTTCGATATCAATCACAAGTCTCTTCGCTAAACGGTTAGCTTCGGTCTCTTCCCCCCTTCTTAACGCCAACGGATTAACGCGATTTACGCCCGCGTTAACTCCCGCGGCAACGGTCACCTCGGGACTCTTCCAGTCAGTCATTATTAATACAATTATTAATTAGTTAATTATTAGTGTGTAAATAAACCTATATTCTTTATACTAAACCCGTGTGCATTTCAACCTCTTCATCTTCCGGCGCGTTCCTCTATTCTCACGAATAACTCAAACCATTTCCCACTCGTTCACTTCCAACCAGAATTCCAAGATTAACCCAAATCTAAACAGGGTGGTTTACCCCCTTAAGCTTGTGGATCGGCGATTGCGCAAAAACACGTAAAATTTCATTCAACGTGGTTCACTCCTTAATTTTTTTGCAATGTCACTATAGTGGATTTTTCATGGCTTCGGATTATAAGAATTTTCATTTTTGTTTAATTAAAATCGGTGGACTCCGTGTGTGTGAAACTGCTATATTACCCCTAGAGATGCCTTTTTTCGCGGGGTGGTTTCAACCCTTTAACCCGTTTTTCGGCCGATCAAAAAAATTCGTATCGCTCCTTTCGGTGCTTTATAACATATCCAAATTTCAACAAAATCGAAGGTTGTCACCTGAGGGATGTTCCTTGTTAAATGTGGAACCGAACATCGCCAAACAAGAGATTGAAACGGCCATGGCGAAGGTGAAAAGTAAACGGACGCCGGGGAGGGATGGGTTTGGGACGGAGATTGTGAAGGCGCTGTGGGCCATGAAGGGAGAAGTGCTGTTGGTACTATACAATCGGTGCCTTAGCGATAGGACCTTTCCGGATGACTGCAAGATTGCAGATGTGCGGATCATCTCCAAGCAGGAGGGAGTGGACGTGGATCAGGTAAAATCTTATAGGCCGTTTGCGTTATCCAAGTGGTCAATAAAGTATTTGAGAGGATAATAGTTAACTGAATACAGATCACAGATGTGGAAAAGGAACTTTCCAGCCCATGGCAGTTTGGGTTCAAGAAGGGGGTGTCAACGGAAGATGTACTGCTTGCGTTTAGGGAAATAGTGGCGGGGGCTAGAAGCAAGTACATGGTAGCGGTCATCATAGGCATAGAGGGGAAATGTGACAACCTCTGGTAGCCGCCATCAGAGCACGTCTGGTGGAAGCCGGGCGCAGCACCTGCATCATTAAACTATCGTTATCCTAATCGCGGGGGAATCTAGGACCGGGATAGAAAGAAGTATGGGAGTGATGGGAGTAGTGGAAGAATGGTGCGAGGCCAGACAACTCAGAGTTTTGGCTAGAAAAACTAAGGAAATGCTAGTTAAGGGGAGACTTGACGCGGAAAGGCCGCCCAGAATCCACGTCGGGGAAGAGAGGCTGACATTCGTTGGAGGATACAAGTACCTGGGGTTTTACGTGGATGCGAGATTTACATTTATAGAGAATGTGAAAAAAGTAAGAGAAAAGCTGTTGAGTTACATAATGGCACTGAAGAGGCATGCGCATGAGAGATGGGGCATTAGAAGACCGGTACTATCGCTTATGTATGAGGTAGTGTGCCAATGATAAGGTACGGTGCAATAGCTTGGTACAACAAAGCACAAACAATAATGGCAAAGAGACAGCTCAGTACGGCGCAGAGGACGGTGCTTTTGGTGGTAGTAGGTGCGTGTAGAACCGCCTCGACAGCAGCACTGTAGGTCATCGCCCGGGTAATACCAGCGGAGCTGGACAAAATAATGTGAGGAGTCAGCCGAAGGCTGAAAAGAGGCATGGATGTGGAGTGGGGGGAGCCCGGGCCTCCGGCCGACATTCGGAGCGCGCGTGGAACGAGTCCGCAACGTGAAAGGGGAACTGGAGGTTGTCCAAAGGACGATACAAGTTGAATGGCAGAGGGGATGGAACGGACATTCACACGGAAGGGATCTGTACAGATTTGTCGGAGAAGCTAGGTTCAGCAAGATAAATAGGGGCTTTCGGCCCAACCGAGCCGTTGTAGCTATACTGATAGGTACGGCTCGATCAATGGGAACCTCAGGATAAGGGGAGTGTACTCCAAACTGCCCTGTTTATGGAAACCGGGAGGAGAAAGCCAGCCACATGCTGTTTGAGTGCCCGTTGTACAACGACACTAGGTATCCGGAGCTGGTGGTGATGGGAAGAGAAACGGAAGAGGAAAGGCAAATGGGACAACTAAACAATACCAACGAGAAATATCGCAAACTTACCGTAGTCGCGAACGAGATGACGGGAACGAGGAGGGTGTACACGGCGATTCCCTATGACACTTCAGAAGACGACTGAGGAGCTGCAGCGAGACTGAAAAATAAAGAAAAGAGAGGTTCATAAAAGAAAATGTGGCTATACAAGGCACGGAAGACGTATGTCTTCCGTGTCTCGTTGTATAACGAGAAAGATGGGAAGTAGAAAAATGGGTCGGCCTCCAAGCGGCGGGGACGGTAACGGCAGGCATTACCCCGGCGGCTAAGAGACCCAGTCACCAAAGAAGAAACCGAACGAGGAAGGACCAGTAAGAGGGGTCCGACGGTGATCACTCCCACATTAAGGACAAAGATAAGAGTAAAGGAAAAGAAATTCAGAGGAAAAAGGCGGACAATGATCGACAGCTCGCATGCCGCAAGCGTTGGGAGAACGAAATAAATAAAAACTCCGAACACCCGCTATATTCGCTCGAAATACAATTGCAACGAGGCCGATAATAATCGAACGAATATTACGAAGGGTTTCGAGCGAGTATAATTCTCGAGTGAGCTGGATTGCGGCAATTCATCAACAACACGCGACGAACAAAGGAAACAGAGATAAATTATCGAATGTATACAAACGCGAGACCAAGCGCTCGGTGGCGCGGGGCGCGCGGAGAGACTAGACGAGACATTCACGCACGCATGTTGAAACAAGCGGAACCTGACGGAACGACCGAGGTCAAGATACGAGCTCCACAAAAAATGAACCGCAACCTTCCCGAAGGCGGAAACCCGGGAGCAAACGCGACTTTATCGCCAAAGCTCTTCCACCGTGTTCTGATCACCTGGGGACACGAAATGCACTCCATGGGTCAACACCTCGACTCTCGCGGTGTGTCCGGCTCTCTCGTAACCCTGTCACGCGCTCCTCCCCTCTTTTCACGCGCTCACGTGTAATTGCATTATTTTTTCCTTTCGGGGCGATTTTCTCCTCTTCACCTCTGAGGTCACGGCCGTGGCACCGCTCTACCTCGCTACCCCGCGCGTACGCACCTGTTCTCGCGGCAAATTTAAAACTGCCCCTCGGGTCTCTTCCCCTAGGAACCGAGGCAGGTCCCCGAACGCGGGGGGGGGGGGGGGGGAAGTGGGGCTCCCCCCGCAATTCTCCAGCGTCTTGGAAACAGCGACAGGCCGACGTAAGATACCCCCAGGTGAACTCCCCCCCCCCCCGCCGCCTATCCACCGCCCTGACCCCCTTCGACGGGGCGCCGGTCTCACGCGGTCCACGAAGCCCGGGGAGACAGTAGGGATGGTGCAACTCCGGGTTGCTGAGTCGAGAGGGACGGGCGACACGTTAAGTGTCTCCCGTCGAGCACGGCTGTCCGACGCTCGCCTGCCTCTTAGTGGAGGCGCGTGTGTGTCCCCTTCGAGACCCCGACGTTACCCGTCCGACATTTGGCGGAGCGCGGAACCGGAAGCTGTGACCGCTCCTAAGGTATCGTCCATGCGTTACTTCGAGGTAAAATGGAACGCGTGCGCGCGATCGTCGCCCGATCGTTCCGTCCTTCATGCCAATGATCCGAAAAAACTGGCCCAAGCATATTATTTCCAGCTCGATAATCGTCCATTCATCCGCGGCTCATGAGCCCATAGGTAAACACACAGGTAGGACGCGGCGGTTTACGGAATTAATTCTTAGAAAGATATAATATTCTGCCACGCCGCGAGTCAACGATTTCGAAGCCACCCAGAGTCGAATCAGGACGCCCCAGGGTCGTAAATTGAACCGACTGGTCGACACCCTTTTGGCCACCGACGTGACTCTAAAAATTGTCACGTCATATATCAAGTCTGGAACGTCTGCATATATCAAGTTCAGAAAGGATAAAATTGAATTGTTATAAAAATTTATTGAAAACTTCCAATTTTGGGTTTGTTGCGCATTTTATTTCAAATTCGTCCGGGTCAAAATAACCCAGTGTGTCAAGGAAGGGTTGAAGGACCGATTTCTCCACTATTTTTTAGACTTAGGGTATGTTTTGTTACTATTTTTGGTTGTTACATGATATTTTTTATATTAATCTTTAAAAATGACGAACGTGTGGCAAGGTCTTTCAAATGGGTTGCGGCGGCTGTTGTCAGACGGCATGACACGTAGCGTCGGCGGGATTAATCTGAAAAAAAAACCAATGAAGATTTTTCTTTCATTAATACTCATACCTACGCAGAATATGAACCAAGAAAAAGTGGATTGTTCAATATTAATTAAATGGTATACTTTGAAACAAAAATAGTGAATTTTCCGAAAAAATGACTGCCTTTTCAAATAAAAAAATTAGGTTTCTTCATTTTTTTAAACATTGAGGATCATGTTTGAGACACTAAGGTTAGAAAGATTTATCCCAAATTTCATCACAATCGGTCGATTAATTTTTTAGCTATACGTCACACCAGCTATGAAAATGCAGTTTAGAAGGCCGTGCTATACCTCCGCTATTTTTTAAGATGAATAAGAAAAAATACCATATACCACCCAAAAGTAGTAATAAAACATACCCTAAGTCTCAAAAATAGGAAAGAAATGTTTCCTTCAAAAAACAATTATGAAAATCAGCAAATTTTTTCCTCGTCTGAAGGTATCTCCCGCCTTAACTCTAATTTATCGTATGCATAACTGGCTTATTTTTACTTGTTTTCATTTTGTTTGGCTCTCAATTCTTCGTCTACGTCTTTATTATCGCAAGAACCAATAAACGATGCAACATTCCACAGACTGCGAACTTCGCACCACTGTCAAATCTCCCTCAACAAGTTCGACAACTTCGGAAGTTGAATGCTGCCAATGCGCTTTATGTATGACAGCGCTGTGGGGATCAATGCGAATTTATTGCTTTTAGCCCGAAAAAGTTGGTATATTCCTCTCGTTCGTAACTGCGCGAAAACGATGTATCCGTTATCACTCACAGACAACTCCCCAACTGGTTAACCCTGCATCACTGAGGATTTACATTTCAAACTAGTCCTCTCTCATCGGATTAACACACATCATTATATTGTGTTCCCACCATTGTAAGTCTAGAATTAATTTCTCCAAAATCGCCATATCTTTATGATAATTTTCGTCTGTTCTCTTTAAGGCTTAAGGGGTAAGGCCACTGTAAATTTTTTGAAAAATCGATTTTTTTTTATTGCCTTAAAAAATAGTTTAAACCCTCTAGTTTAAAAATAGTTTAAATCCTTTTAACTTCTTTTTTTTATTTTTTCCAATAAAAAACTATTCGCAAAACTTTAAACGCGTTTTTCTCGAAACATGGTTTTTCAAAATGGCACGCAGCATAACTCGAACAATTTTCATTTTTTTTACTTGAAATTTTAACCAGATGTGAACATTTACATTATCTTGAGAATGTCGATCGGAATTTTCAAGAACTTTATTTATTGATTTTTTATTAACAAAAAACTTGCCGTTTTTTTCGTCAAAAATCAATTTTTTTTTTCAAACGCACGCCAAATCCACAAAAATTGATACTTTTTAAAATCCGATCGACATTCTCTAGCTATAGCCCTCTAGATTAATGGTTTTTTTTTGTTCTAGATTCAAAAGTGCACCAGTGGTGCTGCGTGCCGCGGAGCCCTGGAAGCAAAACATGTCCCAGGAAGATAGCTGTGGAACCGCCATTTTGTTTTTTTTTTACTGTAAAAAAATTTTATAATAAAGTTTAATGTATGCCCGATAACACCATTAAAAGTTTTTTTTCAAATACCTTCAATTTCGGGAGCAAAAAATTAGTGAAAAAACCTTTTTTTTTGGGCCGTTACAGTGGCCTTACCCCTTAACATTTTTTTTTCATTCACAATTTGTTGTGTTCAAATTCCCGTACTTAACTACACGACTAGCAGCTACTAAGACTCCAGTAAATTCAGCAAATTTTTTTATTTCACAGCGACTAATATTTTGGAATCTCCTAGCAAGATCATATGTATCTGTCTTCTCTTATCTCGCGTCAATTTGACACAGAATGTTTGCAAATTGAAAATAAAACTACCAAAGTTTATTTCTTTAAAAGGTTTAAGCTTGCATTTATCCACATTTAATATTAGAACCGTTGCTGCAATTAGCTTCCAGGTTTTCTGGACATTTTTGCAACACTTATAGGCTGACTATCAAAATAAGAGTATATCATCCAGATACGAGACTAGTACAATTTTTTTTATCTCACATACTAGGCTATTGGTTTCATTAATTTGGTGAACATAAATGGCGCTGTGCCTAGACCGAATAACATACAATAAAATTCGTACAACTTACTCCTATAATGTCTTACTTACTCCTATGTGTCTTAGAAATGTTCTACAAGATTTCTCGACAGCAATTAAGAAATACGAATCTTTGAGACCTATCATTGCTATGAACGCATCTTTGAGCATTAACCGAATGGCTGTCTTATTATCTACCATTTAAAAATGAAGCGCTGAAGAAAACTTATTTGGCGCGCATGAGTTGAGAATAGAACGCATGTCACCATTTACCGTAGAGATTTAAAAGAATGGCAAAATGAATTGCTTTAACAAGGATCGCATCTAGAGATTGCGGCTTTTTGAGCAGCTTACAAAGCGCCGTTTCACAAGCTTCCATTTCCTGGTCTGTTAACTGTGATTGCCTATTTTCAACTTGCAAATATGGATGCGATATGAATAACATAACCTTTCACACATCGTAAAATAAAGGGTGTTTCAAAATAACCTAACATTTTATATTGCGCACCATTTTTCTTGTGGCGAAGAGAGAGTACCAATCTTTGACAACTGGCGTCAGGAAGTATTGAGGTTTAGTGATGGAAAATTACACAATGGAACAACGCATAGAAATTGTGAAAATTCGCTACAAAAATAGCGTAACCTGCCACACTGCGGGAAAAACAATGCAGTTATTGCAGACGAAGTTCCACGGTCGTATTATCGCACGCCGCGGCGATGTGAATTGGCCTCCAAAATCGTGCAATTTCACGCAATTGGACTTCTGTCTTTGGGGTTTTCTGAAAGGAAAAGTGTATGTCAATGATCCACAGACCATTCCGAAGCTTAAGGAAGCAATTGGACGCACCTTTAATGAAATTAGTCCGAAATTATGCCAAAATGTTGTTGAAAATTTGATCAAAAGAGCAAACACTTGCAAACAGGGATGACGCGGCCATTTATCGGATATTGTGTTCCACACATAACCTCCATGTTTGTACCTTATATTAAAATTAATATATTTGTACTTTTTAAATAAATAATACGTTTTATTAGTAAATAAGAATGTCAGCTCATTTTGAGAAACCCTTTAGAACGGTTATTAGTCAATTTTTTTTCATGTCGAGAAAAAACGACCGTCCCCTTCTTGCGATTCTCTCCGAGTCCCGATTCTTCTCCCTTGTGTCCATAGCTGTCCTTGGCCCGGAAATCTCTCGATTTCTA
Source organism: Ophion obscuratus (assembly GCA_964007375.1). NCBI lineage: Eukaryota > Metazoa > Arthropoda > Insecta > Hymenoptera > Ichneumonidae > Ophion > Ophion obscuratus. The sequence goes on from OZ023313.1 coordinate 52,014,384, forward strand.
TCCCTTCCGCTAAGTGCACCGGTAAATCGCTCCGGAGGGGTAGCGCGGAAATCTACTATTTTCTTCACGAAATACGGTACCAAAATGTTTCTAATATACACTTTGTTTGGTCAAAGCCTCAGTTGATTTTTTCATAGATTAAGCCACCATGCCATTTTCGGAATAGTGTTAGCCGGCAGCAACTTGTCGATTGGGCTGTCAACGGCGATATTTTTCACATTGGCATTTAATCCCGGAATAATGAAGGATTTTCTTGACGTGAACATATGATGATGTGAGTCCAATAAAGTCCTACCGGCATCGGCCTGCCGTTCGATAAATTCCGACGTGTCAATCTCCTGGTTGATACTTTGTTCTGCTTTGAACGCTGCGGTTCAGGCTGTGCCAATAGCGTTCATCCCGGCTTGCAGCTGATTCTGAGCGACATACTGATAGGTATCTTCCCATATAGCTAGATGTGATATGGCCGACATAACCGTAGAACCCCAACGCAGTTTTCAGTACCTGTAAACCCCAAGCGTGGGTCGTTGGCACTGGTCGCTTATTTTCCTATGTTGCAGTGTACGAAAAAATCTGAAAAAATGCATGCGTCTTCTTTGGACTCATAACTGAAGGCTACAATTTTTTCCATGCCAAAAACAAAATATCGAATATTGATTTTCTGCAAAACTCTGATTCGTGAAAGCATTTTACACTAGAACGTTCAAAAAATCATATCTTCCATTGTTTATTTTTTGCTTAAAAAGTCGAACCGAAAAATTTCGGGAGTAAAAAAAATTTCGAGGATGAATATAAGATATTAATTTTGTAATTCAAAAAAGCTAATTTCAAGTCTGGCATATATGTTGTTTTTTCAGTAGAAAAGTGCTGTGTTACATCAGTAACAAAAAAATTTAAATGAGACGAAAAATTAATAAAAATTAGAAATAATCACAGCAAATATGGATGCAAAACTTGATTTTTAATCAGATTTTGCAGCACATAATTAACATTTCTTGCATTTGTTCAATCTGTCACTTGCGCAAACCAGTTCGTTTGAACGACCTAAGATCGTCATTATGTGGACGAACAAGTTTGTTGAAAACAAAAACCGCAGAAGGTTCCAAGTACGTCCCCAACAATTGGACAGGATTAATTATTCATGTTCAAAGCGATTTTTAGAAGTAATTAGGAGGCTACCTCACAGGCTAGTAAATGGGGGGAGGGTTAAGGGGCGACTCGGCTTGGCCAACGATACGTTGGTTTTGTTTTGGCTTTAGCCCTTGAAAGGGCCGTTTGGATGGGTGGGAAAAGAGAATGAATCGGGTTAGATAAAGTAAGCGTCGTCAACGGAGCTAGAGGGAAGGAGGAGTTATTTAGAACGAGTGTGAGGTGCGAGTTCGAAGAAAACTCATCGCTTTGGAAAAGGTGGGGCTAGCGCGGCTCCGGGTGGAGAGGGGAGTGGGGCGACGGAACTGGGCACGTGGATTGGCGGATTAACCTTTTAAAAAAGTTCATCAAACTCTACCTGGCCTTATACCGAGGGAAGAAAATGGGGAGTTGGAGGCAGAAACGGGCGTGATAGAGGATGGGGAGGGTAAGGGGCCCTGAAATCGCAGATGTTCAGCGGCAGCTTTTCGACCTTTTCCCACTTAAGTTCGGGGCGAACAAAGTTACGAGCACACCGCTCGTAGAAACGGTTTCCGTAGCCGCTTGTCGGATACGCTGCCGATGTCCCGACAAGTCGTGAGATTTCGGTGTTAAAAAAATAATATTAATAATAATAAATAAAGAGAAATGAAGGATAATACAATAAAAAAGGGAAGAACCCGCAAAAAGGGGGAACAAAGAAGAACGAATAAAAACGTGAATACAGCTAAAATATTAAATACAAAAAAGAGATACAGGTAGCAATATAATTTACAAACATAAAAATGACGCGGATAATGTGGTGTACGAAGAAACACCCCCTTGCTTAGTGATCGGCGTTCTAACCCACGGTACGGCGGTGAGTGGAACCCTTTTCCCTTTTTCAGCGGTACAGCGCCGAGTGCCTTCTACTTTTTCAGCAGTCGGGAAGAAAAAAGTAGGAGACTGTTTTGTACCTCGTATTCAGTGGGCCGAAAAAGTTCAAGGCTTTCACAACTTATTCAGCGGTCAAGCAGGGTAGAGTCCTCGCCACTTGTTTAGCGTTAGAAAACCATTTCTCGGGCCTCGCGCTCCGTCTTAAGCTAGGTTTCCACAGCCCGACGTATCACAGGCTGCGTCAGACCTTGTAATTCTGAGTAATTCCCGTGGCGTGTGTCGGTCCGAATCGGCATGTTGTTTTCGCCATTCCAACATGGCAAGTGATACGGAATGCATGGCTGCGTGTGCAGCCACTGTGGTTTTATTTAGTGGTCAACAATTAATAGACCAAGCAAAACGGAAGCAGCGGTAACGACGCTGGTGGATGTCGTCATTCAACAAGAGCCGATCAAGATTTGTAATATTAACTAAACCTATACATAATACCATGCAGATCTTCGTTACTTACAGATATAATTCGACTGATATGCTGAGCGATTCTATACTGGAACCTAACAATACATTTGGAAATTTCTGCAGAATGTCTTAAGATGACCTTACGTTTCTTCTAAATAAGATTGGCCCACACATTTCAAAGATTGATACGATGTGAGACAGTGCGTTCCAATTCAAGAACGGTTTACCTTTCATACTTATGTAAGATTTCCAAACAAACGGTCCCAAGATGCGTTGACAGCGTCTGCAAAGCCTTAATACAAGAATTATCGGAAGAAATAGAAGTAAATTGTTGCGTTCAAAATAATATTTATTCAAAGGAAACATCTTCTTTTTGACACTCATAACAGTTCTTTAGTGATAGTGTATATGTTGATTTTTGTGTACTCTGGCAGCCCACTTGGCAATTGTTACGGATAAGGAGTGGTTTGAGAACTTGTTGGCTGTGGGTGACAGGAATGATTAGTATGTGGTGATGGCTGCGAATGATACGGGCTCTGGTGCCCGGCGAGTGTGATGAAGGCAATAGTGTAGAATGGGATGGAGAAGGAAATCTTGGTGAACCCTGTGGCAAATGGACACTTTGCGATTGTTGTTGATTAAAAGGGATTTGAGAACTTGGTAGTTGTGAGTGCAAAGAATGATGAGTAGGTGGTGATGGCTGCGAATGATAGGCGCTATGGTCCAAGGGCCATGAAGGTCTGATGGCAGTCACTCCAATGTGATAATCTGGTTGATGGATAATTTGTGTCATCTGCGCATCACAATGTCATGTGGGTTGTTATTCATTTTATAGTTGTCTCAGATTATACACCAACTTATCTATTTCTAACATAGCTAGTTTTCGTGCGTGTTCTTTAAGCTCCTTAATTTTTCAGCTAACAATAACAATACAGCGAAGATAAAGCTTTTCGCGGTTTTTGGTTTAATTGTTTGAGATAAGTGTACGCTTCATCCATATGGCTTTAAGTCTCATCAAGTTTCCTTTTTTCTTTGGAATTAATTTCAGAGCTTTGAATGCAATGCCTTGCATTTCAACCTTGCATGTTGGTTTCGAAATTTTCGGTTGCTTCATTACTTCCATCCTTGCTATCTTCGTCACTCTCATCTGATATCTAAAAGTAAGCAAGAACGAAATATATTATTATGAGAGAATTTTCCTTTATCTGGGGCATAAATGCTTAACATTTTATCTTTCGCGAACGCGAAAGATAAAATATCGCTAAGACCGCTAATATCGCTAAACCCGCTTTTTTATTATTAATATCTAAATTCATACTGATATCGCTAAGACCGATTTTATTAAATAGAATATCGCTACAACCGCTAATATCGTCAAGACCGCGTTCGCGAAACAAAAAATCTAACACAATTAGGCCCTCGTTTACAATAAACATACTATTTTGTTACAGTTGCCTCGGTCATCACCTGAATGGTTCAAGATTAAAGGCCCGAGACAACGGGGGAAGTTCCCTAGACTCTAGGGGCATTAGATGACACATGGTATGATACACAGCCCCACACACAGTGGTTCAGAATTTATCAACTATAAAGGCACATGCAGCATGGTACTTTTAGCTTTGGTTGATGCTGACTATAACTTTATCTTTGTGGATTGTGGTTGCCAGGGAAGAATAAGCAATGGTGGTGTGTACATAAACACAGAATTGTACAAAAAAACTATGTCGTAATGAATTGAATTCACCACTACCAGATCGCGTACCACTAAAAGAAGAAGAGGTGCCCTACGTTTTCGTAGCGGATAGTGCCTTTGCTCTGACAGTTAACATGATGAAGCCGTACGCTGGGAATCATAAATAAGGAACAAAAGAAAGAGTCTTCAACTATCGTCTATCAAGAGCTCGGCGAATCGTTGAAAACGCTTTTGGAATTATGTCTATCGTTTTCAGAGTACTGAGGAAACCTATTCTGTTACAACCCAACAAGGTGACCGACATAGTTATGACTTGTGTTTATTTACACAATTTTCTGAGGAGTTCAAAAAAATCGAGGCCAATATACACACCAGTTGGTATTTTTGACATTGATAATGAAGGCGTCATTCAGCCTCGGTCTTGGCGAAATGATCAAGAAGGAATAAGTTCCCCTCTACCACTGACTGAGAGCTTTATCAAGAAAAGCAGCCGTTACCGCTAAGACTGTCAGATATAACTTTGCTGAATACTTTATAACGAATGGCGAAATAACAGGCAGAGTATCTTTTAATTTGTTGTCTTAGAAATAGATGATATGACAGAGCGTAACGCCAGGTTTAGAAAAGGAATAATAATGTAATAATATAATATAATATAAATAATTAATAAATACGTAAGTAGTATGGGGGCCACTATGGCGACCCCCACTCCTCATCCCCACTCCTACCCGCATTCCTCGGTAGCCGAGGTGGTGGGGATGAAGTGGGGATGGTCGTCCTTATCCCCCCACCCCTCCCCCCTCCTCGGTATCCGAGGTGGAGGGGATGGAGTGGGGATTTCCCCCCACGCCCCGTGGGGTGTGGAGGGGGGATGGCCTGAGTGGAGGGTTCGCCATAGTGGCCCCCTTGTTTTTTTGCTTTATTCAAATATGTTCACAAAGTATACATTTTTTATATGTACATGATATCGTTGTTAATTAACCGTTTCAACTGATGGTTTATGAGATTATCGGTGATGCTTGTTCTGGCGCGTGCGGAGAGTTCGCCGGGAATACAGGATAGGGTGCGTTGAACGCTTTCCTGAATTTTCGTCTTCCTTTTACGAATCCGTCGCCGTAAACGACGCGCTGCCATGCTGAATATTTCGGCTGCGATTACGCTGGCAAGTGTATTTTTACACTTTGTCACGTCCTCGGTGGAACGATGAATCCATGCCATGTAGTCGTTTATGCGTTCCTCCAATAGCTGCAGCACGACGAAGTCATCTTTTATAAAGGTGAAGAATGGCGCCACATGGTGTATAGCGTTAGCTCCGTAGTCGTTGCAGTTTTGGATAGTTACGGTGGGCCGGTTGAGATGTTCACCGTATTCTAAATTGTAACTATCGCAGGAAACCACGGTGTGGACCGTAGGAGTGTTTCCCTCGCCGTTGAGATACGCTGTGATCGTAGAGAGACGTTCGCGAAAATCCAACCACGATGGAGTATTTAGCGTTGTCCAGCTGTCCGTTGCTGTCGCATGTGAAGCGCATGATGGGGTGTAATTGATTAGCACCGATAACTTCAATAACCAGCCGCACACTTTTTGTCAAGCAATTGTTGAGATTATGGGATATTTGTAGTAGCAGTGGGCACTGTTTATAGCAGCGATTATTGGAAGCCTCGCTTGCCATGGCTGCTCTGGGTAGACTGAACCACGCAAGTGAGATGTCGTTGTCTTTCGCGGGAACTGCAGACGCTGCACTATGCAGCGGCTGGCTTGAATTCCAGACTGTTAAAATCGTCCCCGAAGAACTCCATAAGAATATTATTCTCGCGCGCAGCCGTTACCTGGAACAGCGCTGGAACAGCGTTTCGTTTTCCACAACTTTGGTGAATCTGGATGGTAGAAAGCACGTGAACTCCCTGTCCACTTGAATAATGATTCGGGGCCCGAAGCGTGTTTTTACTGCCCGTACATCAGAAATCTTGTAGTCGGTTTTTAGCGAAAGCTCTGACAGTTTTTTCGCCGGCAGGAAGTCCGACAGCTTTCCGATCTTGTTGGTTTGGGAGAAGTCCCTCACTGATATCGAGCTTTTGAATTTCACGGGTTAAAATTTGTAACGCTGTTCTTCTCTGGATGAGTGTTCGAAGAGCAGCTAAGTTTTGCAAGAATGCTTCAACGTGTACTTTTAACTCGCTCCGTTTCCTCTGCATATGCTTCTGCTGTTGCCTCCCGAGAACGACTGATCCTTTATAGCTCTGCTATACCCACCCATCATACCCACAACTTCCCCCACCACGTTTCGCCAAGAGTCGCGCAAAACAAAATGGCTGATGTCGAAGAGCACCAGACGGAGCCTCTAGCAAAATTGCTGACGATGTCGTTGCTATGCGCCACTGAATAAAGTTCGAGACACAGAGAAATATTTCAAGCGTCATCATCATTTTATTGAACGGTTAACGATTACGGGAGCAGCAGCCCTGTACACAATGTAAACTTTTATGATTGAAGGAATTGCTGTCTCCTGTGGGCAGACCCTTATTGAACATTTTACGCGTAGGTTTATTCTGCTTACGGGTAAAGGTCTTGTAGTAATCGTCAACTATTTTATCGTTGCGTGATAGATCATTTGAAAATACCCTTCTAAACTTATGCATACCGAAGCCAGTACACATATAATGAAGAAACATAATGCAATACTGTCCGCAGCACTGCGAATCCGCAGCTTGAAGCTGATCAGTGCTGTATCGGAAGAGTTTACAGTTTCCTTAGAGTCGACGGAGATGCTGCGGGATGATTGGTGGTAGACCGTAGCTGTCGAAGTACCATCCACGTCCGTCACGATCGACGTACATGGCGATCCAGTGGGTGGCGGGCTGTTTATATCCATCAGTATTTGCGACAATAGCCGTTGGTTTTGTCCAAACTTTTGGTATCCGATCTGCGGGGTATACATCAACAGCGGGCTTTTTTATATCACGTAGAGAGTCGAGGATTTGAAGGCTGTTCATAGCAGGACACGTCGCAGGGCAAGCCAACCGATAACGCTGTTGTTGTCCTATATTCCCATAGCGATTCGCGACGTTCACTCTGACAGAGCAGTGTTTTAATTCTCATCACATTATCCAGGGTGCACTTATATGGTTGATTTTTGCGTATCGCTGCGTGATATGAGCAATGTGTACCGGCCCCCGGAAGATGCTGAAATGAGATATTATCCTCGTTCTCCTCCAAATTTATAATATAGTAACCGGTGAGTTGCGCTAAATAGGATGATTTAGCGGCACCTCGTACAAATATCCGCGTAGAATCGGTAGCGATTGCCCTCAAAATTCTCTCAATGCAGCGTAATGGTGTATGACCCTCGAACCATTTTATACCGTGATGCTCCCGCGTCACCCGTTCGTTCGCTCTTTTCACATCCGGCGGTAATTGTCCATATGCGTGGGGTGGAGCGACGATCCAATGATCATGCCACGATGAATCGATTGATGCAACAGCCACTTCTTTCGGTATAAAATTGTAGTGCTTATCCGTTAAGCCTTGTATGTCTATCGCGATACTCATGATGGTTCTGCTGTGAGCCCTCTGCTCGAACTGAAGAGCTCAACCGCTGAAATCTACAATCACTTGCCGGGAAGCATCAATCTCTACGACGTTATCATATTCCGCATACACGACACAGTTTACCGTTGAAGTTATTGCCTCGTCGAAGCGTACCTCGAGCCTCACACTACCGTGTTTCACCAAATTCCAATGACTGTTACTGTTCGCCGAAAGATCGGGCGTTAGATCAAACGCAAAAAGACAATAGCCCCAGGGATACGCTGTGCGAGTAATTGAATTACCCTGATTGAGAAAGTGAATGCCAGTCCCTGAGAATAAAGTATGATACGCATCCACATATAGATGCGTGTCGTCAAAGTTAAGTTGGAGTGCTTTCGATGGTATCTGCACACCGTCAGCATATAACGCGAGATAATTAATTTTATAATTCTGAAAGTTAAACGGATTCAATGCGCGGTTACCGTTGAATGCTTTATTATCGACAAACCCTATAATTATGCGCTTCGGCAGTTGGCCCAGTATAACATTGTCCAGTGTATCGCCGTGCACACCTGCATGCATCGATATAGACTTAACCTCGACACGTGTGAAAGGATATTTTGCTGTAGATTTTGATAATGCTCGCGCGTGAGTTAAAAGTATACCAGGGGCAATTTTAGCGCGGCGTACGAGAAGCGATGCCTCGGTAATATGCATGCTGAAATCTTTCGAGGAAGTCATAAGACAGAATGCGTCGCTGGTACGTACAAGACGTAATCACATCTCCACACCGTTTATAAGAAATCGCTCTTGATTAAAAATATCGCAATGGAGGTGACCGAGGAGATCGATCTCATTGCGCCCATTGAGGACCATTCGACGATTAGCAAGGCCTGCATTAGCTTCTGCTACATCGTCCATTTTACCGGCTGTATCACTGTTCCACAGACAACTTGAAAGTGAGAGCTTTTCGCACCCTGCCCATAATTCAGTAAGTTTTCAATGTATGCCCTGTATGCATAAGCATTATTGGGCGGAGAGACGACTTTCTGATTGAGAAATACATCGACTTTATTGAACAGCGAATGAAGTAAATTATTGACGGGACCCACTCTAATAGCAGGGTCGGGTTTCACTGCACTCGAGCATATTTGGGCACGTATGCTTAGCATGGTATGAGCAAGATCGATGTATTCGTTACCTTGACCAGGTACCACAAATTCTATTGGTGAATCATCCGTCAGAGATGAGATCGGTTTATAGTGCACCCATTGCGTTCCCTCGATGGTTGTTTGAGTCGGCGGTAGAGAGAATAGTTCCAGCTCAGACTTCAAACACTCACACGAATGGGCATGCAAGAACGCCATTTTCACGAGAAGATATCTGATACGGTCCTAGCTCGCGACTTCTTCTTCTTCTTCGACGTTCTCTTTCTAGCTGTTCTCTTCTTTTTTTAACACAGTTTGTACGTTTTTTCTTCACCGCGGCGGTTTTCTTTTTTAGGCCGATGCTACGCGCTCTGTAGGTACTGAGTAAATGCGCAGGCTTGTGATTTTTCGAGGCCTTATATCCTGAGCCCTGCATAAGACTATTGAGTTTTTCCTCAGCTTTTCGCTTCAAATTCACACCTGATTCGTGCAAACGCGATTTGAAGGCTTCCCTAGGCTGAATTCCTGCATCCATTATATCGTTCGCCACATTAAGGCCTGACCGTATAGCCTCTTTACCGACAGCTCGTGCCCCCTGTTTTAAGAGAGGTAAAATGCAACGAAAAAGGCCGCCAAGGAAACTGCCAATACCGTGACCCCTCTGGTTCGGCGACCCTATGTATACTTGGCTAATTCCCCCGTACCCTTTTCTACCTCCTCCCACTTGTGCGTCAAAGTACGCATCGTAGTAATTCATGTTGCTCTCTCTCTCTCTCTTTTTTTCTCTACCACAACTAAGCTAGACGTTTGAACTGGAGTGTCACGGTTAGCGTTCCACCCTCGAATGGCATCCAATGCCCGAATTCATCTCTTATATCGATATCTATCGTTTGAAAGCTGGTACGTAGAAGAGGTATGTACCGCGGTGGCGAAAAACTTTTGATTTTCACAGAGCCGTAGTTATAATTATTATCAATGTCAAAGGGGACGACACGTAATAATGGCCCTGTACATCACCGGTCATGTAGGACTCACAAATATCCGTATAAACAAACAACATATTGGGGCGTTCATGAGGCTAGCCGGCTGCGGCGCAATATACTGATTCGTTACCACAAGACCCGCGCTATGAGTGAAGCCTAAAATTTTGTTAATTATGGGGGAACAGTCGAAAGCGTGTTCTACAGGGTGCGCCAGAGAAACTTACTTATTTGAAAGGTCAATAAAAACAAAAGTACTTCAATTATTGTTTTAATTTTTTTTTTATTTGAGAATACAATATCCCAATTTTTTTTTCATGCCGTCTTGAAAATGACATCGGATAAGTGGCGACCCCCATTGCGCATACTCTGATGAAGTCGATTTTTGAAATTCGTATCCACTCTTTGCAGCATATCAATCGGTATGTTGGCAATGGCGTCGCGAATGTTGTTCTTGAGGTGTGCTATGGTCCGTGGTCGATCGACATAAACCAGAGATTTCAAATAACCCCATAAAAAGAAATCGCATGGAGTCAAATCTGGAGAGCGTGCCGGCCATTGGAGATCGCCTCTGAGAGAGATGAGGCGGTCGGGGAAATGTTGTCGCAACAAATTCATTGAGTCTCGTGCTGTGTGTGCTGTGGCTCCATCTTGCTGAAACCACACGTTCCTAACGTTCATTTCTTCGAGTCTTGGAAGAAAAAATTCCTCGATCATGTTCCTGTAACGAGCTCCATTCACGGTAACTGCGCGTTCGTTTTCTTAAAAAAAAAGGACCAATTATTCCCATTACCGACATCGCACACCAGACAGTAACTCGCTCACAATTAAGTGGCTTCTGGTGAAGCTCACGTGGATTTACACCACACCAATAACGCATGTTTTGCTTGTGACGGAGCCGGAATAGTGGAAGTGAGCCTCGTCACTGAAAAAAACGACCGCGTCTTCAGGCAGGTTGTCAACCAGCATTTCACATGTATTTTGACGGGCAACAAAATCACGTTCAGTTAATTCTTGCACAACAGCCAATTTATAGGGATGAAATTGAAGGTCTTCATGGAGAATTCGTCGAACAGTGGTGTCAGAAATTTCCATAGCAGCTGCGTGTTTGCGAGCCGAACGCCGGGGAGAACGCACAACTGACTGCCTCACTCTTTCGACATTTTCCGGAGTTCTGATGGTCCGTTGTAGTCCATTTCTGGGTTTAGCGACACTTCCACACTCCCGAAATGAGTTAACCCACGACAGAATCGAATTACGGCCAGGAACGAGTCTGTGAGGAGGAATTTCAAAGCGAGCGCGGAAGGCACGTTGCGTAGCAACAAGTGAGCGACCGTTAGAAAAGAAGCTCTCGACTGCGAAGGCCCGCTGCTCTCTAGACCAGAGCATGATGGCAACTGACTGGAGGGAGAAACAAACTTGGGAACTTCCCCCTCCAGATGCGCCCCCTCTCGCCCCTCTACCTGCCCAACTCACCGCGCGGGAATTTTTTCAAATAAGTAAGTTTCTCTGGCGCACCCTGTAGATTTTTGCACTCGGTGCAGACACGCTCTACCGAGACATAGCCGTTAAAAATATGCTGGAATTTCAAATGTCCTGCAATACATTGAATTTCGTTAATTGCTTCGAGTAGCGTGGATACGCTACGGTATACCCCAGATGGTACGCAAGAACGCTCGTTTTTAAAATCGACATTGGCCTCAACGCCCGGGGTCGCTGCGTTCGTCACTAAACTGATAAAGTTTTTTTCACCTTCAGGTGGCACGTGTAGAACAGTCATCGGTATGTGTATTTCGGCTAAGCAAACGCCCCATTTACCGCGTAAATTTACACTCTGTGGCAAGTGTGTGGTATATTGTGTCGTCCGGTTATTAGGGTAGTACTTTATGCTGCTATTGCTAGGTAGAACTACAAAAAATTCGGTATCACTCATCGCGCCTACTTTTTCTTACCCCACCTTTGGACTCTAGATAACTCGGGTTCGTAAAAAATGTCGTCAATCTCCTCGCCGTTGAGATCATGCAGAATGTACACGATAGGTCGGCTACTCACGGATATACGATGGATCTTAAACAGCTCACTGCTCAAGCCGCTCTCGTATCCTTTAGCAAAGGCAGCCTTCGCGCTACTGATGCGGACAATATCACCCGGCTTATATTTAGGAGGCGACCGCTGTACAGGATGCTGTTGTTTGTATCGCCGCATTAGATTATCGCGCGCTTTAGCAGATATAAGCCACGTCACAGATGCGGGTGTCATTCTAATGCCGCTATGTATAGTACGATTGTATGCGGAGACTATATTCTGCAAAACGTCGATATAACTTTTTGGTGCGAATACGTGAAGTATCGCCACATTCTTTCTTTCAACGTTCGATTGAAGCGCTCTACAAAAGCTGCTTTTACGTCAGGGTTGCGGCTCGCCCGAAACTGAATATTATGCTTCTGTAAGAAAGTCTGAAAAACTGACCCTGTAAATTCCCGACCCTTGTCCGATTGTAGGCAAACGGGAGATCGGCCGTTTATGCTTTTTAGCGAAAGTATACGAGCCAGAGCGTTAGCCACTGTTAAAGCAGCCTTGTCGTACACCAGCTCAACCCACGCGTACTTACTGAGCACATCTATGACCACAAGAAGATAGATATAGCCATCGTTATAACTTTTGAGTGAACGAAGGTCTACAAGATCAGCCTCCCAAACATCGTCAATGTTCTGCACATTGTAGATGCGCCGGGGAAATCGTCGGCGTATCGCTCTATGCTTGGTGAAAGCATCCTGTGCTTCGAGCCACTGTATCGTTTTTTCTGTGGAGATTTTCTTTTTACGATTTACGTGTAGCAGTTTAGTAGCACCGGAAAAAGACGCCTCATGTGAAGGATCAAAGTAAATTTTTTCAAGTGTTTTCATACCGACCGTTTGAGAGAGGACCAGGTGAACCGTCTTCTCTTACTACGCCCGCTCTGTGCGGCTAATTTATTGCTCTCACTACCGCTGTAGAACTCGGAATGACTGGTATCGCTAACGTCCTCGTCGTCACCAGCGTCGGTGGTGCTGTTACCGCGGGGCGAGCGTAATGTTGAATTGGCTTGCGTTTCCAACCACAGTTCGTCGTTTCCCACAAACTCGCGAGGTGCCTGTATAGCCCTTCAAAAATTTGCAAAGAGTCTACGACCCGCCGGTTTGGCCATCTTTCTCGCACGCATTGCGTCATTCACAAGGTCAACAATGTTTGAATGTTTGATTGTTTCTCCATTGACAGAGACCACACCAGCTGCATTCCAAGAAAAATCTGAGGACGGCGCATCATGTAGTCGTCGCAATAAGAGTTTCGCTTTATTGCGGAATTTCGCAGGTACACTCTCAATGATAATGGAATCGTTCATTCGTGTTTCTGCTACTACTGTTGCTGATCTTTCTACGGGGTGTGTGTCTTTTTTTTGTTCCTTCACAAGTTCATGATACAGTTCTGCTCGTTCGCCATCGACGAAATGTAGATAACATTGTAATACGCTCAAATACGCTAGCCATTTCTCTCGCTCGTCGCCGTACGCATTAGATTTCAAAATTTCGTTCATCTGCATATCAAGGCGATTCAGAGTCGCCGTAATTGTTTTCTCCGCTTGGCTCACCGGTCGTGTCTCACTATCGCTGACAGCGCGCTTTTGGGAATCTAGTTGTAATAGGCGCTCCTCGGGCACCAGAAGCATTTTTCTGGCGTGCTCCATTATTTGGCTATTAGATTTGGCAATATGGTACCGAGGATTGGGGCAAGCAGCGGGGTAAAAATCCACCGCTTTGAATGACAAACTTCTTCTTACTTTTCCAGCAACCTCTATTCGTGGCTAAGCGCCTGAGAAGGGGCACGTGGCGGCGCAAATTTTTCCGTTGGTTGGCTTTGAGAGGAATATTACCGCGAAGAACGTTTAAAGCGCACTCGCAAATGCAGCGTATTATACGAGAATCCGCCTTCCGCAAAATAGCCTCACGCTGTTCTTTGGTGAGATATTGAAGAGCGTTCAATATCGCAACGCTCTTCTTGCAAAGAGACGATCTGCCGCGTGCCATCACAGACGTAGAACTGGTAATTCCCCATATGTGTCACCGCTTTTTAATTTCTTTCGCGGTACGTAAACGAAATGGCGAGTATCATCAGGGAAAATACATATGCGATATCGACAATTATCGGGTGTTGCTTGCTTCAGATCTAGCAACAAATAACCGTGCGGTTTAGATGTTGCGTCGTAATAAGCCTCCTGTAGAAATCGTGAATTTTCGGGACATATTTGGCGCGCCAAGTGCTGTATTTGAGCACGATCGCGAGGGTTTTTGAAGATAACGATATAATTAGCATTCAAAGAGATGTCTCGCTGGCCTTGACCCTGATGAAACAAATTTTGCGTTATAAAAATAACGCTCAAGTTCTTATGATGACTGCCTTTGGTGAATAGATCGACAACGGTATTGCTCGATGCTTCACGCATTAAATCATCGATAATTAAGAGCTTGGCGCGGGGGTCGTTTGAGTATTCGGCAGTCTGGGGTAATCCTTCGCGAAATTCTATAGCATCACCGTACTCCGTATATGCTGTCTGCCACTCGGAATAATAAAATATTATTCTCTCGAAGCGCTCGCTGTTCATACGCGTGATACATGTCAGAAATTTTTTAACAAAATACGTTTTACCGCAACCTGTCGGCCCGCAGATCATAGAAGTCCAGGGATGTTGCCACCTCGTGTCCATCGTGGTAAATGAGGAAATTTAGGCTCAGTGCAATATTAAATAAGACTTTCGGGTTTTACGTAAAAAATATATTTACAGTATATTTTACAAAAGGCGATAACTGTAGGGAAGTGATCCATATTGTCCATCACGTCTTCGCTTAAGGGGTAAGGCCACTGTAAATTTTTTGAAAAATCGTTTTTTTTTTTATTGGCTAAAAAATAGTTTAAACCCTCTAGAATAAGAAAAAAAAGGTCCTATGCGAAAAAAAATTTGTTGTCCTTAGGAAATGAAGGTCGCCGCCAAGCGTTTAAGCGCTAAGCGTACTTAAAACGCGTTTTTCTCGAAACATGGTTTTTCAAAATGGCACGCAGCATAACTCGAACGATTTTCATTTTTTTTACTTGAAATTTTAACCAGAAGTGAACATTTACATTATCTTGAGAATGTCGATCGGAATTTTCAAGAACTTTATTTATTGATTTTTTATTAACAAAAAACTTGCCGTTTTTTTCGTCAAAAATCAATTTTTTTTTTCAAACGCACGCCAAATCCACAAAAATTGATACTTTTTAAAATCCGATCGACATTCTCTAGCTATAGCCCTCTAGATTAATGATTTTTTTTTGTTCTAGATTCAAAAGTGCACCAGTGGTGCTGCGTGCCGCGGAGCCCTGGAAGCAAAACATGTCCCGGGAAGATAGCTGTGGAACCGCCATTTTGTTTTTTTTTACTGTAAAAAAAATTTATAATAAAGTTTAATGTATGCCCGATAACACCATTAAAAGTTTTTTTTCAAATACCTTCAATTTCGGGAACAAAAAATTAGTGAAAAAAACCTTTTTTTTGGGCCGTTACAGTGGCCTTACCCCTTAATGCTCGATGGCTTGCACGTTTTTGTCTCACCTCGTGTGACAATGTGATGAAGTTCTGTACGTCTAATGGCGCCGTATCTCAGTACAATAGGATCCTCTCGCTCACCCACGATGAAGGATCGTACGGACTCATAGTTTATTAACGCATTATTTGCAAAATTAAGCGTGATACCCTTAACTTTGCAAACCTCACTCTCTGTCCCGTCAGGCGCGCGCACGATGAATGCATAAAATTTAGGACCGCCGGAAATGAAACTTCTTATGTAACTGGCCTCACCATAGGTGGTTAGTTCGTTAGTTAAATCGCCAAGCAATTGACCTATCGGGGGCTCGTAGGTATCAGGTTGCTCTCTCGTTACATAAATTACGGAGTCGGTATCGCAGTACAATGCGCGTCTTCCCAGTCGTTCCAGGTAACCATAAAGTTTTAAACGCGCTTGTGCCGTGGTGTATGCAGCTATTACAACGTTAGCTATACTGGAGGGTACCACAGCCTCACAGGTGGTAATATAATTGACGTAAAGAATTTCGTTGTTCACCGGCAGCATACCTGTAATATCGTTTTCTGGATTAGTTAATAACTCCATAAGTTTTTTGCGCGTTGATGCTACGGCTGTTTGCGGCAGGTTTTCGCGTTGTGCGAATTTTCCCCAGAAAGAATTCAGACATAGTTTGGCGACAGCGTAGGCCGGGGTTTTTGGTTATCGACTGACGATTCAAACGAATCCCCTCTGAATGCTCAAAGCTAGCGATATAACGCTCTTTGGCGGATTCATCGTCCAAACAGTTCTCAGGCCATCCGCTCGCCTCGTGCTTGATCTTCAAAAAGGTGTTAATGTACTCGACGAATAAGCCTCCCGATTGCGTGTCACGATTGAATTGCGTTACTTCGTATTGCCAGATTTCGACAATGTGGAGTATCGTGTAACCGCATGAGACGGCTTTTCGCAATTCATCAGCAACCCAGGTACCCTCGAACACACGCTCGTCCGGATCGTCATGCATGCAGTCTTCCTCATTCATCATCTCACGGCATGTGCGGCACAGAGAGAACAGCAGTCGCTGATGCATACGCACAGGCAAAACAGGATGGTAGAGATCGCGCGGTGGTAGAACGGTACATTTCACAAGACCTTCGACACGCGCTAAATCGTTAGTGGGTCCTGTCAGTTCTAAGCATTCCCCGCCTATATACATATTTTCGGATGTCCGATAGGGTATTTACCAAATTTGCAAATATACGGGTACAGAGAGCAGACGCCTACGTAGCGTATGCGCTCCGTCTCTTTGACATCGTAGAGCGTCACCATATTCTCCGTGCGATCGCCGAAGAAAGCATCACGAGGATTTAAGGGTTCCGCAGCCGTCAACGGATGATCCCGTATGAGTTCACGAATTTCAACACTAGTTTCCAAAAGCCTGTCCCACTCGCATTCCCAAATTTCCGTTAACTGATAACCACCCGAGCGAATTCTATTAGCTATAGCAAGAGTTCTTTCTAACCGCTCGTCCATTGATATATCACCGCGTTGTTTACAGTCTCTATTGAGGGAAAAGCATTGAGGCCAGCCGTGCTAATAGCAGCCATGAAATTGTAATACGCACGCGGTATTGCCTGCTTCATAATAGCCGTCGACTAGTAAATTTTGAGATAGTCTAAATTCGCGCGAACAGCCAGCGTGTATAATACGCTTTCCAAGAGTATGCCCCATCCATACAAGCCATGAAATAACCTTTTTTGATTGGGTATGCACCCACCTATAGCCGGCCAACGGCATAATACCGATCGTATTGTCTTTGAGGAAATTTTTCCGAAAGACCCTGAAGCAGGCCAAGGCTATCGTTGTGCTCTCGTCAAACGGACAAACCCGGCCGCTGGCTATAAACATGTCACGAAAAGCCATACACGCGAGTCTCAAGATCGTGACGTCGTCCGTGCAGTAGCTTACGAGTTCCTTCGAAAAGTCAAACACGTAGTCTCTGTCTTTAGACTCGTGATACCAGGCTAAGAATTTTTCACGCTCTGCGAGGCGCATCGTGTCAGGAGAATAATACTCTACGGCTGGTAGGGGGCCCACATAATTTTGATTTTCCGGCCTGTTAAACAAATGAGGGAAAACACCTTTAACGATAGCTCCTGTGAGACCGAAGGCTTTAGGAAGCGCGCTGAGAGGCATGTGAAAATAGTTTAGACTGTCGAGAAAAACAAGTTTTTCAACACGCATCGAGATGATTTTCGTACCGTTCATAATTATACTCGGCAGTTGGACCTTTTTTTCTTCGATTAAATAGCGCAAAATGAACTGCGCATCAAAGCCACCGGCATTATGAGCAATACAGATAGTACGCGAAAAATGCTCGACACGCTGCATAGCAAGCTCGACCAATTGACCCACAGGCTGCTGTCGAAATACATATTGTCGAGAGTCGCAATACTCGCATGGCTCGGCCATCGAATCACGAGTGCAACAATACGTGCAAACTCGTTGAACTACGCACAAGTTGGGCTCGTGTAGAAAAGTATTCGCATCGCCTGGTACCTGTGTACATTGCTGAGTCTCAAAATCGAAGAATATAAAAAGTATTTTCCCCGTGCTTTGACCGCCGCGAAAAGGCTTCATAAAGCACATGTGATAATTGGGTCGATCCGCTCTGCATGCTTTACAAAAGGCCACACCGCAAATGTGTTTTCGTCTTTTATCGAGAGGCCTGACAATTTTCAGGCATTCGGGGCACCGCTTGAACGAGGCACACACGCTGTTTGATTTGCGTTTTCTGTACTGTTTAACAATCAAATGATTTTCGAAACATTGCAACCCGTAAAACTCGCGCGCGCACGCCTCGCGTCGAATAGCTGCATTTACTTCGGGATCGCACGGTGGTGACGTCATACAGCGAGGACACTTTTTAAAAAAATATCTATGGCCAAATGTACGGTATTGCGAATTACACGAGGAGCAAAAAACGCGACTTCCCACAGCGCCTCGTAAATTTAATATCGGCTGATAATGATGTTAACGCTCGTAATATAAAATGTACAGCGTGTGTTTGATTTTGCCAAAAGTATTTGAGACTTGCTGCGAGCCATCGAACAAAGGTACATTCCCCCTCCCGAGCGTCAAAAATTCATAAACTACTATGGCAATACCGTGCTGCGAGAGATAATTCTGGTAGAGAGCAATCTCACGGACACCGCAGCCGTTTGACGGTACTTTAACTCCCGCTGCATTCGTTAATTCAAGCGCAGCGTTTTTCTGCAATGAGCCATTAGTCTGCCTCATACGTTGCCAGTTTGCGTGTAAACTACCTGAGCGTATTTCACCCCGTTCGGCATACGCGCGCGCCGCCGCCAGGGACCGTGGTAAACAGAGAGTATCGGTATTGCATATCCTGAGAATGGATTTTTTTGCTACCCCCTCATGTGTTAAGCGTTTTCTGCCAGTGCCCTCAACGCCCCTGACAATACTGGCTTTGATTATGCACGCATCGTCAATATTCAATGACGCAGCGCTCTGAGCAACGCTCATTATTAACTGCCAAATATCATCGAACGCGCAATATCTAACGGGTCGAAACGAAAGCCAAACGGGGCCGTGTGGTAAACTGTTCGAGGCAAACGATATACCTATGTAATCGCCAGCCTCGCAAGATGCTGTGATATACGTCAAAAGGTCACGAAACGCTCCTTTCCGCCATGGTAATAAATGGTCACCAGGTGGGGGTTGACGAATGCATACGGTAATTTCTCGGCCTCGTAGTTTAAAACGCTTGAAGTACCGACGAGCCTCCTCGATGATCTCAATACGAGCGCCCGGCGGCTGTACATCGTCGAAGGACTCATCACGCTGCCGCCTACGGCCGAAACCTTCTTGTACGCCTGTAAAAACGAGTGGGAATGCTTAAAATTGCTTAACCATGTTAATAAGTAGGCTCAAAATGTACCTGATGTTATTGCTATTTCTAACCATGGACGTCTATAAAGCGCCTTCATCAAACAGCAGAGATACTGATGCATAACCTGCCGTAAAATATAATAACTCACTCTCTATTTTTGCAAACAAAATCCTTCAAGTTAATATTAGCTTTGCAAAACCGATAATGTATATACCGATGCGAGTAATAAAGTGGGGTTCGTTTACCTGAGTCGTCGCTCGAACTCAGAAGACGATTTAGCCGATCGTCATCAGCACCATCATCATCACCATCGCGCGGTAGATCGTTTTCACCTTGCTGCTGTGGTGAGGCACCTCCAAAAGGCCACATCCATAGTTGGTTGTCCCTATGCTCGTATTCCTCAGCAGGGTGTTGCGCGTCGTTGACTATCTCGCGAGCCCATTGCTCCAGCATGATGTTGCCTCTCTCGCTTACAGCCTGATCGGCGTCATCGTCGTCGTCGTCATCGTCGTCGTCGTCGTTGCGACGTTATTCTCGTTATTCGTCGGGGTTATTCTCGTTAAAACGATTATTCAAATCTGCATGTGTTTTATTATTAATGTCTGATAAAAACGTATTGTTAATGTATGATAATGGCTTATTATTATTAATACTTACATTCGTTACTGCCGGAAAATATTTCGGACGGGTGCCCCATACTGGATGTAGACGGTCGAACAAGGGTCTCGGCGTCGGAAATATCCGCAGATATATCTACCGGTGTTAGAACCGGCTGCTGTAGTACCCCTTCTTCTTCAACATCTGATATGGGGGATAGCTGAAGGTAATCAGGAAGTCTATCAACAGTCTCCTCATTGTTGGTCGCGGGGCGTAGATCAGGACCCATAAGCGATTCAGAGTCTGTGCAATTATTGCGCAAAAGTCCTTCAATCACGGAATCTAGATGATCGTCATACACGCTTTCATCATCTCGCGCTATTTCTTCCTCCACGGCTTGCGCCCCCTCGGCGCGTGCAGCTTCTTCATCGGAGCTCGCATCATAGAGCCGACGATAATCTAGGGGTACTTCTGCATTACCACGATATCACATTTAAAAAAGATGTACGCACGCTACGGAGCACAACTTACCGTTTATTTCATTGGTGAGATTACGTATGCACGGAATAGTCTCAAGATGTCTGCGTTGTAATTCTTCAAACACACATAAAAGAACCCTGTAGCCTCTAAACAGACCTCTGTTATAGGCCGTCACAAGGACTCACAGCGGAGTCCACCATAGCACATATGTCAAGCGCGTTATGAGAGAATTTTCCGATAAATATCGCAATTCGGTGCATTAATTATTATTACACCTTCGGCGAAGTTGTGCATTCCGCGTTTTGACCAAGCGAAGAAGATCTAAAATACACGTACGGATATTACGACTATCCATAGCTGCTCCTGAGAAATGTATCGAGTGCTGTCTAGATCACTACTGACAGCTTTTTTCAATTGTTCAAATGCTTGCATTGTCACGAGCAATGTGTATGTGTGTGTTTTATCACACATGCATGTAGCACATTCGAAGACAATAGCCTTTTTGAAAATCTCGAGATTTATTTCTCTGAGCGTGTAAACCGATATTTCGCGCAGCTGCATTTTTGCTGACTCGCGAACATTCCTGAAAGTATCTTCATCAACGTCTTCGTCGAGCGTTTATCGTCGGAGAAGTTTCATGTTAAAATCAAATCCAGAAAAATCATAATCGAATTCAAAGTCAACGTTTCTAAGATCCTGCGCTCTCTTTTTTAAAAAGATAGAACGAGCATAAGTATGCTATGCTATATACAGGCTGAGGTGTTCTCGAGGATGTAGACTGAAATTCGGAATAGACTGATATAAGTATGTATGGGTTCGGATCAATCTCTGAATTGTTATTCATTTTTAAAAGGATACGGTAGTGAGCGACGCGCGTGCGTGTGTACAGTAGCAAACGGTCCGGTGCCCCGAACACACGTATGCTCGTGCTCGTCGATGTGCGCGCTCTATAGCAGGTACGAAAATCAGCACAAAGAGGAGAGGCCGAGAATACAGCTTCTCCCTTGCGCTCTGCTACGAGGGCGCGTGTGTGTGGCTGCGCCAGCAAGCGGCCCGGTGCCACGACACACGTATGCTCGCGCCCGTCGGTCTGCGCGCTCTATAGCAGGTACGAATATCCACACAAAGAGGAGAGGCCGAGAATACGGTTTCTCCCATGTGGGCTGCTGCGCAAAAGATTTTGACAGTTATCAGCATAATTCGCAAACTCCTGCGGTGAGTTCACCGGCGGATGAACTCATCGCGGAGCGGAGCTAAACTGCATCGCTTAGCTTATACACGTGCATCTATGCTATCCAAACTCTGTGCTTACCGTCGGATGAGCTTATCGTAGAACGATCGCGTTCACCGTCGCGTGAGCTCATCGTAGAACGATGCATTGGCTACCTCGCACACGTGCAATTATGCTGACCTGTCAAAATCTGCAAAAGATGCCCTTCATACAACAGGCAGCTTCAGTTGCTTTTCAGACTCCATTGCGCGCGTTCTACCAGTCCGCGAAAAATGTATCCCGAGTGCCTCGAGCTTCCTGTGGCGCCGTTCGCGTGCCGCGTTTCCCGCGTCGACGGCTTGTCCGTATATGTACGCACAGTGGCGACGGGCGAAACGCATGAGTGGTTGCGTGAAGCCCTGTACGCATTTTTCGTGCAGCGTCGGGCAGGAGTACGCCTTCCGTTCGACGATGTTTGGCCGGGAGCGTCATGTGTGATAATCCCCGCGGGCGGTTGTGACGTGCTCCGCGGAAATATAGTGTCGTGCGACTCCGTGGGATATAGTGAATTTTTTTTTGTTGACGAGGGGTACAGCGGGTACGTAGACGCGGACTCGCTGTATACCCCCGCGCCCTTTTGTGCGTTTGTCGCGGGCCTCGTTATACTGTGCACGGTTTCGGGGATCGCGCATCTCGAGGCCATCCCCTTCGTCTCGGACCTGCTCGCGGATCTCGTAGAGAACCGCGTCGTCGTGGCTGTGGCCGAAAACGACACCCCCCTCCCCCGTGTGCGCATGTACAATGGGGTCGACGTCGCGACGGTGTTAATCGCGGCGTTGAACGACGGGCCCGAACCCGTCGCTTTTTACGACGCGGGGTGGCCCGACGACGGGTTCGACGACTCGTTCGAGCCGGAGGGGTGGGAGAACGAGCCGTGACACTCGTGCTAGTGTGTGCGCGCGCGCGCATGTGCGTGCGCGCGTGTGTGTGTAAAAATCGTTTTCTAAAAACGATTTTTCATAAAGTAAAAAAAGAGGCCACTATGGCGAACCCTCCACTCCGGCCATCCGCCCTCCACACCCCGCGGGCGTGGGAGGAAATCCCCACTCCATCACCTCCACCTCGGATACCGAGGAGGGGGGAGGGGTGGGGGGATAAGGACGACCATCCCCCTTCATCCCCACCACCTCGGCTACCGAGGAGTGGGGGTAGGAGTGGGGATGAGGAGTGGGGGTCGCCGTAGTGACCCCCATACTACTTACGTACAAATAATATCATTATACCTAGGTATTATTACGTTTTCAACTTAAATGAAATAAATAAATCAATAGTAAGTAATAAAAGAATATCAATGTGACATATATTAATAAAAGTTACTCACCACCACCGTAGTTTTAGAAGATCTTGGACTATATACGCCGTCCAAAAATTTTGCCATATTGTTGTAGAATGGCCATTCCGATAAATAGCATCGGTGCCACTACCCGTTTTCATGGAATCCTTGATTTTCCCTTTAAATTTAATGTACGTCAACATCAAGTTCTCTTTTTTCTTTTTCCATTCCGTGATGGGTATTTTTCCATCTTTTAAATTGTTTTTAATCCGTAATCACGCATCAATGACATCGTTCTTATTTTTAATGTTAAAGCGACGAGCTATTCCAAAGTGCTGATTCATTTTCGTAAAGACTCAAAAAATCGAATGTTATTTCGTTCGTCCACTCCATCGTACGGCCGCAAACGAAATGAGCGTGAACCGACGCAGCGACACACCGGCCACGAGAGGCCCCTCGTACCGCGCCGCGCCGCGCCGCGCCACGCCGCGCCACGCCGCGCCTTTCAACTTACCGACTCCCGATCGATCAGACGGGCGACGGCAGTTCACTGCAGACCACAACGGGCGTTGCCGTTTCCACAGCCTGTCAGCGTGTCCTGGCGTGGCCTAGTCTGTCATAACATGGGCTGTGGGACCCTAGCTTTATATACCCGGCCGAAGTGGTGATCAGTCGCCCCGCCGAGGTTCCGGCTCGGGTCACGAAGCGCGAGAGGCCTGTAGGGATACAGGGTTTCGAGGATTCTCGCGCGTAAGTGTTGCGAGTGTCACGAGGCACGGCGTTAGTGTCATGGGGAGCACAAAACCCCCTTCCTTGTCACAGCGATATCAACGCTTGGGTCCTTACACCTGTATTCATAGTTGTTCCTTAAGAAATAAGGCCTCTTTGTTGTTTGTTCGAAACAAAGAATAAGGAATAAGATTTCCTCAAGGTACATCTATGAATACGGGTGTTAGGCTTAACCGCACAGATTATTTTTGATCGGTCAGTGTGCGGAAAGTATCCGACGTACAGTGTGATGTATTTAAATGTAAATTAAACGAATAATTTCGGTAAATAATGTGAAAGTGTAGTAAGTAGCAACGTACACTTTATTTTTTATATCCTTTTAGTTGTAGTAACTAAAAGGATATAGGATATAGGGATATAGGGATATATCCTATTGTATATAGGAGATATCCTATATACTATAGGATATAGGAGGATATAGGAGATATCCTATATACTCCTATATCCTAAAAGGATATAGGATATAGGAGATAGAAAAGGATATAGGAGATAGGATACAACACGTGTACGTTGCTGTAGTAGCAAGTAGCAACGTACACGACCCACTTCAATTCTCCTTACTCGATTATGAATATAAAAAAGTACAACACACGAACGGGAAAAAAGAATCGATCAATAAAATAAGATATCAATGTTAAGCTTAATATTTTTAGGGAGGCGACGGTAGACCTATTCGAGAGTTCGCCGCCAGGGTAAAGGGTCAGGACGCCGAATGTCCACCATTGCAATTCCTTTGTATAAGTGTAGTTTGAGTTAACACATTATTAAAAACCATGTCTGCATGTTTTTTACAGGTAGCGAAAGCGGCAGGGACGATTTTCTACGGCAAAAACTTTGTGCATGCCAAAGTGGGGTACAACAAGTTGCAAGGTTAGATCCGTCAGAAATTCAATTCATGATACACAGTTATTTTCGGCGATCGTGTTATGCAAGATTATTGCAGTTATTTCTGCTTGATCTAGCATGCCGAGAAAGAACCACATGGTCCCTATTGTTTCTTTTGGGCATATATATTTATTTTTTCTCCTTCTCCTATCTTGTTGAGCTACGGCGAGGACGCGAGCCTACGCGATTTCCCATGGAAATCGTGAACAACGACTGAGACCAATACGCGCGATAGCCGCACCCTCATTTTTCGACGGGTCCTTATATTTTCTTTAGACTTGGGCATGCCACAGCTGAAATGTAACCTATCGATAATAAGCAAGTATCCTGCATTCTTTTCCACACAAGAACGCAGCCGGCCTTAATCATATATATGAAGAAATATAGGTGCATCCCCGAAAGGTCCCTAAAACACTCGAACAGAAAAGAGCGCAGGGACCTCATCAAGCAACTCTTTAAGAAAAACTCACGCGAGTCGAAATACTTCAGCGGTCGTAAAACTAGACCAACGGAATGCACGTGCGTTCAACTCAATTCTCGGAAATAGAACAGCGGATGCATTTATCGCAGCCGCGACCCAGTAACGAGCTAGAAGTCTTTTCTCTCCTGCTGTCTTGACTGCATCTTGACCGCTCTGAATCGCATAGATTACCCTACATCCTCACGACTGAGCAACCAGTCCCTTAGGAAAACGCATCACGACAAATGCACACTTTCCCCCACAAACGAAACCTCTCCTAATTTATACTTTGCGAAGGACCGTACTAGAAAAAATGAGTGTTTCATCACGACTCGTTGAAGTCAGTTCTCCATTACCACTCGTCGATGCGACAAATATCACATCTTTGATCCACGTCGAATATGCTAACTGCATCATTTTCGAGAAAAGTTCATATTTTCATCTACGCAAAGTGTCCGGGTACCTTCTGCGAACATAATTATATTTTTCCG
>OZ023313.1:52044929-52131259 GCA_964007375.1 Ophion obscuratus
TCGAGCAATCCACGTATTGATACCGTGCCAGGCGGGATCCGGTAACCAATGGTTTCCCGCGCGATATTGTTAAGTAGCGCTGATTTCTCGGCCGGAAACATTATTCGTTCACGTAGCTTGTTAATGTCCGTTTCGGAGCAAATGCCGCTTCTAGCGAGGTTCCCAAATACGTACAATGTTCAACACCCGGCCGATCCCGCGAATTCCTAACCAGGTCTGGTAATTTTTCCTGCCTGGTGGCCCGCGTGGACTCGGACCTTTTCCTGGTTCTTGATTGAGAAGCTCACGCCACTAAGGTCACCGTCGGAACGGTGAGCTCCAAATCCTCTCCAGTTGGGTTAAACACTATTTGCACATTTTTATTTTTAATTTCTGTCCGAATTTTATCTCCGTGTTTTATTTTAAATGATCCGTGTCAGAGGTTCAAGGGACACGGTCGTCTGTCGATTCAGAGGCACATTGCTTAATCGCAGCGACTCGTTGTCAGATATTTCGATACTTGCACGTTCATTTCATTTCACTTGATAAACTTCGCTTTTTTATTGGCACATTGATTAATTTTTATTTCTGTCCGAAACTTATGAAGGTGAACCTTCTTTCGCCATTTTGCACTTGATTTGTCACTGCAGTTTATAATGCGAAGTTCTTTTATTCGTTCACTATGTTTTGACACCTTTTCGCAATCGATTTTTTTTGTGACGCCCTTGTGACCTCCGATCGATGAGTCTTGGCATTCTTCATTGTTGGCTCTTCTTTCATTTTCGGGGGGGAACGCGTTCTTAATTACTAACATTTACATAATTGACCATAACGTTCCGAGATGTTTCTATCGACTCGTTTAGGTGTTCCTTTTTTTTCGCGACAATGGCACGTAAGTGGTTGTATATGTTCGATTCTAAGCAGCGATCTTATTTTTGACATTATTTCGTCTACATCGATTAGGTTTGATTTTACCGCGTCTATGCTTTGGTCATGCGCACGACATTCGACACATGGCCGATCCCGCGAATCTCTATCCAGGTCTAGTAATTTTTACTTGCCTGCTGGCCCGCGTGGATTCTGACCCCTTTTTTTTCTGGTTTTGGATTGTGAAGCTCAAAAGACTCTAAAGTCACCGTTGGAACGGCGAATTCCACATCCTCTCCAGTTGTGTTGACTGCTATCATATACGCTACGGCCTTTTTGTTACTCGTGCGGTTTCGCCTATAAATATTGCCTTGCTAATTTTTCAGCGCAGGATATATCCCCTTTTAAGATCGACATTTTTTGTTTCCGCTAACGTAATAGACGCTACTTGATCTACCTGGTATTATTATCGCATTTTTATTTATTTTAATATAAGAAACAATTTTTCAATAACCAAATTTTTATTCGGTTTTTTTTGTTTGGTTTTATTTTATTTTCATAACATATTTTTCTTTTTCATTAACCAAAATTTCGATTTGGTTTTGATGGATTTGATTTTGTTTTTATAAAACATTTTTTTTTTCAATTACCAACATTTTCATTCGGTTTTCGTTGATTTAATTTTATTTTAATATACGAAACAGTTTTTCAATAATCAAATTTTTATTCGGTTTTTTTGTTTGATTTTATTTTATTTTCATAACATATTTTTCTTTTTCATTAACCAAAATTTGGATTTGGATTTGGTTAATTTGATTTTGTTTTCATATAACATCTTTTCCTTTTTCAATAACCAAAAATGTTATTCGTTTTTGTTTGATTTGATTTTGTTTTCATATGTGAAACAATTTTTCAATGACCAAATTTTCATTTGGTTTTATTGTTTGATTTGATTTCATTTTCATAAAACATTTTTCCTTTCAATAACCAACGTTTTTATTTTGTTCTGGGTGACTTTACTATATTTTCGTAAAACCATTTTTTTTCCTTTTCAATAACCAAAATTTCGATTTGGTTTTGGTTTATTTTATTTTATTTTAATATAAGAAACAATTTTTCAATAACCAAACTTTTATTTGGTATTGTTTGATTTTATTTTATTTTCATAAAACTATTTTTCTTTTTCATTAACCAAAATTTCGATTTAGTTTTGGTTAATTTGATTTGATTTTAATATAAGAAACAATTTTTCAATAACCAAATTTTTATTTGGTTTTATTGTTTGAATTGATTTTATTTTCATAAAACATTTTTTTTTCCAATAGCCAAAATTTCATTTGGTTTTGGTTGATATTATTTTGTTTTTATAAAACATTTTTTTTCTTTCCCAATAACACAAAATTTTTATTTGATTTTGTTTTTAAAAAATATATATTTTTTTTAATAACTAAATTTTTACTCGTTTTTGTTTGATTTGATCTCAAAACAACAGGGAGAACAATCTTCTGATTTGTTCCATTGACCCCTTTTTTGTTTTGATTTTATGATTTTGTTTCAAAACAGCAATGAGAACGATCTTCTGATTTGCCTTACTGTTTATTTCTGTTTTGATTTTATTTGTTTTGTTTTCAAAACAGCAATGAGGACAATCTTCTGATTTGTGCTATTGTTTTATTTCTGTTTTGTTTTATTTTATTTTGTTTTCAAAACAGCAATGAGGACAATCTTCTGATTTGTCCTATTATTTATTTCTGTTTTGTTTTTATTTGTTTTGTTTTCAAAACAGCAATGAGGACAATCTTCTGATTTGTCCTATTGTTTTATTTCTGTTTTGATTTTATTTATTTTATTTTCAAAACAGCAATGAGGACAATCTTCTGATTTGTCCTATTGTTTATTTCTGTTTTGATTTTATTTGTTTTGTTTTCAAAACAGCAATGAGGACAATCCTTGGATTTGTCTTATTGTTTATTTCTGTTTTGTTTTATTTAATTTTGTTTTCAAAACAGCAATGAGGACAATCTTCTGATTTGTCCTATTGTTTTATTTATGTTTTGAGTTTATTTATTTTGTTTTCAAAACAGCAATGAGGACATTCTTCTGATTTGTCCTATTGTTTATTTCTGTTTTGTTTTTATTTTGTTTTGTTTTCAAAACAGCAATGAGGACAATCTTCTGATTTGTCCGATTGTTTTATTTCTGTTTTGATTTTATTTATTTTGTTTTCAAAACAGCAATGAGGACAATCTTCTGATTTGTCCTATTGTTTATTTCTGTTTTGATTTTATTTGTTTTGTTTTCAAAACAGCAATGAGGACAATCCTTGGATTTGTCTTATTGTTTATTTCTGTTTTGTTTTATTTTATTTTGTTTTCAAAACAGCAATGAGGACAATCTCCTGATTTGCCCTATTGTTTATTTCTGTTTTGATTTTATTTATTTTGTTTTCAAAACAGCAATGAGGACAATCTCCTGATTTGTCCTATTGTTTATTTCTGTTTTGATTTTATTTGTTTTGACCGCGTGTTTTATTAGCATTTACCTTTAAACACGCGTTTTACAAAATTTATTTTGAATGCGCGTTTAATAAATTTTTATTTTTAATACGCGTTTTAATAAATTTAACTTTTCACTTATACGCGTTTTATAAAATTTTATTTTGAACACGCGTTCAATCAAATTTATTTTTGAATACGCGTTGAATAAAATTTCATTTTTAAATACGCGTTGAGTAAAGTTTGATTTGTGAATACGCGATTAATAAAATTTTATTTTTTTTTATTTTTTTTTACACACGTTCAATAAAATTTTATTTTTGAATACGCGTTTAATAAAATTTTATTTTTTAATACATGTTGAATAAAATTTTATTTTTAAATACGCGTTGAGTAAAATTTGATTTTTGAATACTCGTTTAATAAAATGTTATTTTTAAATACGCGTTTAATAAAATTTCATTTTTAAATACGCGTTTACTGAAATTTTGTTTTCTTGAATACGCGTTGAATAAAATTTTATTTTTAAATACGCGTTTAATAAAATTTCATTTTTAAATACGCGTTTACTGAATTTTTTTTTTTTTTTTTTTTTAATACGCGTTGAATAAAATTTTATCCTTTTAAATACACGTTTGATAAAAATTTTTTTTTTTTGTATACGTGTTGAATAAAATTTTATTTTTAAATACGCGTTGAGTAAAATTTCATTTTCAAATACGCGTATAATAAAAATTTTATTTTTGAATACGCGTTCAATAA
Organism: Ophion obscuratus; assembly: GCA_964007375.1. NCBI lineage: Eukaryota > Metazoa > Arthropoda > Insecta > Hymenoptera > Ichneumonidae > Ophion > Ophion obscuratus. Next base: position 52,049,033 of record OZ023313.1, read on the forward strand.
AACTTTATTTTTAAATACGCGTTGAGTAAAATTTCATTTTTAAATACGCGTTTAATAAAAAAATTTATTTTTGAATACGTGTTCAATAAAATTTTATTTTTAAATACGCGTTGAGAAAAATGTTATTTTCGAATACGCGTTCAATAAAATTTATTTTTGAATACGCGTTGAATAAATTTTTATATTTAAATACGCGTTCAGTAAAATTTGATTTTTGAATACGCGTTTAATAAAATTTTATTTTTAAATACGCGTTTTAGTAAATTTTATTTTTAACTACGCGTTGTATAAAATTTTATTTTATAAATAAGAGTTTTATAAAATTTCGTTTTTAAACACAGGTTTTATTAAGTTTTATTTTTAACCACGCGATTTAACGAATTTTATTTTAAAATACGCGTTTTATTAAATTTTTATTTTTAAACACGCGTTTAATAAAAATTATTTTTAAGTGCGCGTTTTAATAAATTTTATTTTTAAATGCGCGTTTTAATGATTTTATATTAAAACACGCGTTTTATCACTTTTATTAAATTTTATTTTGAACACTTGTTAAAACACAAAAACCCACTTTTTGGAGAAGAAGAGAGACAACAATTTCGAAGTTTGTGACCTTTATTAGTCGAATACATTTTTGTTTTTATTCTTCGATTAATTTTATAAAATGTCGCCAGACAGACAGATCCCACCGCTGTCACCAAAAATGTTACGTCCCAGGTTTGTGCTTTTGCAATGACGCAGGATGTAACCTCGTTTTAACGAGTAATATAGATTGCTCCCTTTTTGGGCCCGTAGGCACGGACCGGGGATCGGAGCACTCTGTGCTGGCGACCTTTTATCCTTATTATTTGTTATTTTGCACTTTACCTACCTTGCCGCTTTCGGACTGGTGGTGCGTCGACGGGCCGCCTTCTGTCGTCGGGTCGTGGTCGCCCTGATCGTGACGGAGGTGTGCTGTCGCGCTATTTGGGGCAGGTCGTCGGAAATGAAGTTCACTCCGCGGGTTTTTGGTTTTTAAAACAATTTGACTTATATTCTACCATTAATAAAGTTTACAATAAAATTTGGGTTTTGACGATCGAAAGAGCCGGGTCCCCCTTTGAGGGGACTCCGGTGAGAGAGACCAGGAGAGCTCTCTAGAGCCGCGCACGAAAGACTATTCGTCATTTTATATTTTACATTTTAATTCTAAGAGAACTTCCAACCCAAGTCTCCTAAGAGACTTGAGTTGGAGGAAGCTCCAACGTTGTCGTGAGCCCGCGAATCTAAGACTGACTGTCAGGGACTCTTGGTCCCTTTTTGATTTTTCATTTGCGGGTGGGGCAAATCGCTGATGTCGTGGAATTAGCTTTACTAACGCGTTCCCACAGGCGCGATCTTGCTGACGCTCTTTACTCAGAAGACCTCCGCTGCCCGGGACTTCGGTAACGCATACCTCCGATAGCCCGGGTCTCTGGTAGCCCGCGAGTCTCGCGATAGCGATACATAGCGTTTACACTGGGTTGAGCCAGGACGCAACAATCCACAATTTATTGCTCCACAATCGACCTCTTGTGATTGCAATTTTTCCTCTGATCCGAAGTAATGCAAACACCTGCAAAAAAAAGATTATTTTGTTCGATTCGTCTAGCATATATAATTACCTCTCTCTCTCTCTCTCTCTCTCTCTCTCTCTCTCTCTCTCTCTCTCTCTCTCTCTCTCTCTATATATATATATATATATATATATATATATATATATATATATATATATATATATATATATATATATTTATCGGATATCTCTATGTATCGGAAAAATAAATTGTTCCGATACGAGTCACTCAACAGAAGAAGGAAAAGCACAAATTTGCTGTACATTCAAGATACCGAGGAAAGCAATGTGGGGCACTTCGTATGGATCATGAACCTGTCGCGACTCATGAGGGCGCAACTAACCAAAAAGGAGCATACAAAATATATCTGTGATCGGTATGTAGTTACCATTATATATATATATATATATATATATATATATATATATATATATATATATATATATAAACTAACCAAAAAGGAGCATACAAAATATATCTGTGATCGGTATGTAGTTACCATTATATATATATATATATATATATATATATAATGGTAACTACATACCGATCACAAATATATTTTGTATGCTCTTTTTGGTTAGTTGCGCCCTCATGAGTCGCGACAGGTTCATGATCCATACGAAGTGCCCCACATTGCTTTCCTCGGTATCTTGAATGTACAGCAAATTTATGTGCTTTTCCTTCTTCTGTTGAGTGACTCGTATCGGAACAATTTATTTTTTGGTGGTGGTGGTATACACGTTGATCGATACATTGTTATGAAATTCAAATTTTTTTATTTGACGTATCGTCACCGGGAATTCGATGTCCTGGGGATTCAGTATTGTCGAATAATGAGGGTAAGAAGATGGACGGTCACTGTTTCGTTCAGCTGGGTATAGAGCAGCGAAAAATGCCCATGCGGAACATGCATTACCGTCCGATTTGACGTTAACCACAGCCCTCTTCAACATTATTTCCCGCGGCAATGATGTAGAACACCCGGAACGCATGGGATTTTATTTATTCACATGTATTGTGAGGTTAAGTGTTTTCTGCAGAGCCCAGCCACTATCACGTTCTTGAAATTCATCCAGTAAGGTTAAAGTGGGCGCAATAACTCGTTATTTATACCACTCGATCAAATCGCTTATGCTAAATAGTTCGCAGTTTCGCGTGTTGATACTTTTATTCGCATGATTGTCACCACTCGCGAATTCAGCATTAAACACTGTATTAATTTTAATGCTGTTGTGCCTGCCGATAATATTTTGCACATGATGAAGCACTAGGACGCGTGCATCATTTAGTAAGTGTTTCGGCTCGATGTGGCTGCGATTGATGATGGAACCGATCAGTATCCGACTCTCGAAGGATGTTTCAATCTCTCGCCGGATTAACTCACGATCACCATGTCCTGCGCCCGTGTGTATGAAACGACTCCGCACAGAAATCGTCAATCCATCCAGACGCGCTATTTGGGCTATCAGCGAATGTTGATGTCCAATTAATAATTGCGGGCGCTTAATCAAGCTTTGCATTTCCAGCCCTTCGATGAACTCGACGCAACGTATCTCCCAAACAGCAAAATCTTCAACCGAACCTCAAACTTGGTCATGCAAAATGTGCTCCATGTTAACGAGTTGGAAAAACCTTCACGCTGTTAACCGACTGACTGCTGTATGCAAATTGCGGCCAGATTTGAGCGAAGCGGGTCATTAAAAAAACTCTTCCTTCAGGAAAAAAAAATTCGGCCCTCTATCTCGGGAAAACAGAGTTCCTAACGAATCTTCGCGTGAGACGGTTGTCTCCAAAATCGCGATCGCTCCCGATTTTGGAGATATCGTGAGAGTTGTCGATGGGACGTCGAGCCACGAGCTTTGCGATCGAGAGACGTGTCGTGTCTCTCTCGCGCCCGTGACGTCACGCTGTCGTTCCCGCCTTAGAGGCACGTCGTCGTGCTCTCTCGCTCCCGTGCGTACGACGTTTTCGTCCGCGTTTTCGCGTTCGCGGTCAAGTGATCTACGTTAAAGGTTCTCGGGTGGTAAACTCACCGGTTCCCGCACTATACAATAAAATCTGATTTTATTTTATAGTGACGTTACCGTCATCACGCAAGTGACAGATCCCGTCACGATTAAAATTACCCCCCGGTGAATCCCGACCCCTCTACCACAACCCACAGCCTCAGAGGCCGTGCAGTACCGAAACCGTCCCTCCTCGCGCAAGTGCATTCAGGTTGGTCTGGTAAGACGGTTCCGGCGATAAAAAAATCAATCTATCAATTTTAAACTTGCTCTCGCTGATTTCGGAAACGAAATCAAGTTCTCGATATGAAATTTTTTTATGTTATGTACTCCGTCCTTTGAATTTGGTCGTGTCTTTTTTTGGTCGTGTAATTCGTATTGTTAAAGTTTTCTTGTTTTCTTTTCTTCGCTCCCGGGATCTTGAAAGTTTCTTTTTCGTTACCCGAGAATTTTGTAGATTTTCTCGGGGATCGCGATATCGAAATGTTGTATTTTTGTTGTTGTTCCGCTTGCATGTTTTTTTTTTGTTTTTTTTTTCGATCTGCTCCCGGGGTTTCGGAAATGACTTTTCGAGACCCGAATAATTCATCCCGTTAGTCCGAAAAGATCTTTTTTTGTTTCTTTCTTTTCTTTTCGGCCAGAATTTTCGAGAATGACGAAATCGTTCTCGGGCTCCGTTCTCGTACCTCGCGGCGAGACCCGCGCGATACCACACATCGAGTGTCCCGGAGGTGGCACGCGCAATACCATATATCGGGTGTCCCCGAGGTGGCCCGCCTAATCAAATAAAACTTGATTATGCGTCGCGCGTTCCCGTTGTAAGTGGGTTTAACATTTTTTTGTTTTTTTTTCTTTCCCCTTATAGATCTCGAGCAGAGCCAATAGGATTTTTTTTGTTTTGCATTTTATTTTATTTTTTTGTTCTCCTGTTTGGCTCCAGCCTCATCGGAATTTTATTTCGATTTGAGGTTTTGTATCGTTCCTGGATAGAGAGAAGATATTCTTTTATTTTTTTTTCATTTTTCTTTCTTCTTCTATCGCTCTCGACCTCGTCGGATTCGTTTGACGGAGGGGAGTAAAAATTCCCCCAGTTCCCGAAAATCCGAAAATTCATTTCGGATCCAGAGAAAGTATTATTCAAATTTTTTAAAATTTTCTCTCTCGCTCACGTCCCGTCGACTTCACTCGACGGGAGGGAATAAAACTTCCCTGTTCCCGTAAATCCGAATAAATAGTTCGGATCGAGAGAAAATATTTATATTTTATTTTTTTATTTTTTTTAAAATTAATATTCTCTCTCGCTCATGGCCCGTCGAATTCACTCGACGGGAGGGAATCAAATTTCCCTGTTCCCGTAGATCCGAATAAATAGTCCGGATCGAGAGAAAAAATCGATTTTTTTTTTGGAATCAATTTTCTCTCGCGCTCACGTCCCGTCGAATTCACTCGACGGGAGGGATTCAAATTTCCCTGTTCCCGTAGATCCGAATGAATAGTTCGGATCGAGAGAAAATATCAATATTTTTTGAAAAAAAAATTCTGGAATGAATTTTCTCTCTTGCTCACGTCCCGTCGAATTCACTCCACGGGAGGGAATAACATTTCCCAGTTCCCGGAAAAATGAAAGTTTATTTCGGATCGAGAGGTAATTTTTATATTCTTTTTTCATTTCTCCCGCGTTATCGATTCCGTCGTATTATTTCGACGGAAGGGTATTCAAATTCCCCCAGTTCCCGAAATCCGAAAAATTCTTTCGGATCGAGAGAATTTTTTTTAATTATTTTTTTCTTCTCTATCGCGTTCTTGTTTCCGTCGGATTCTTTCGACCGAAGGGAATTCAAATTTCCCCAGCTCACGAAATCCGAAAATATTTTTTGGATAGAGAGGATTTTTTTTTCATTATTTTTTTCCTCTCTCTCGCATGTGATCCTGTTTCAGGGTTCTCGGACAGGGGAAAGAAAGTTCCCCCCGATCATGCCTTTATGGAATATTTTTATTTTTGAAACCTCTCGCGTACAGCAACAACGCCTTACAGTTCCCGCAATGTGGGCCTTTGGCCCATGGTTCTCGTGCGAAGTGGTAACACGGCAATGGATCTCTGCCATGCCAGCCCCGCCTCTGACCTTTGCGTTCGCAGAGGCCGCTACGCCTCACATTTCTTGCAATACAGGCGTTAGCCTCGGTTCTCGCGCGCAGCGGCAATGTCCCGCAGTTTACGCCGTGAAGGGCCTCCGGCCCCAGTTCTCATCCAGGACCATGATGTCCCGCAGTTCCCGCGATAGGGGGCTAGTCCCCTGATTCCCCGCCGACGAAAATGGACCTCGCAGTTCCCGTGAATCGCGACGACGCGACTCAGTTCTCGGCACTAATTACCCCGGAGAAAGAGATGGAAAAATTGGAGCGATTCCCGTAAAGTTCCCAGAGCCACCACCGAAGTAACGACGTAACGGCGGATTTGGTGAGTCCGCTTACGATTGGTTTTGTTCCGTCCCTGGTGGTGGTAAGAGTGGATCTTGATTGATCCTATATTTCTCGCGTCGCAGGACGGTTGTCCGTCGGTCGCAGGTCTCCGGTCTCTTCCCCAATATTAAGGCTACTGAATTGTAACTGGAAAAGACACCCATGCTACCATTTATGCAAAGACACACGTAATTTGTGTTTTGGGATTGTATTTTCTCGTGCTGTAGTGCGATTACTCGCCCACGGTAGATCTCGATCTCTCCCACCTTTAGGCTACCGACTGTAACGGGAGAGATAAATTTTAGCCATCGAATACGAACAATTGTTTGGTGTTCTGGTTTTCTTTTTCATGCTGCGGGTGCTTGGTTCCCCGCAGTATGTCTCGGTCCTTCCCACCGTTTAAGCTACCGACTGCAACTGGGAAGGACCATGATTGCTACCGTGTGTATTTCAGCTACGGCTCCTGCTTAGCAGAGATCACGTAGTTCCCTGATCGTAACCACCCTCAAGGGGTGGGGAGTTGTGACGTGATTTTTTAAGACACGGCACAGAAAGGCTACCGATGATCAAGATATGCTCTCGATGCCCGGGTTGTGACCCATCCGTTAGTGTTAAGGGTCCTTTCTCTAGAATGTTTGTCTTGTTACGTTTGAGGTTTTGGGTTGAGTTTCCGTTTTGGTTAGGTTGGCGTGCGGAACTCGGTCGAGCGGCGTGTGGCTCAACGTACTAAGCAATGCCGACCGAGGGATACGCCCAGTGAGGCCTCTCGCGGAATCAGTGTACGCCCGGCTGAAACGCCGGCGCCCCACCGTAGTGGTGCATTGTGCTGGAGAACGGTCCGTTTGAGTTACGGGCGAGGGCTGGAGATCTCCACGCCGCGCTTCTGGATAGAAGCTTTGCCCGAGAAAAGGCCCCAATTTGTCACCGTTCCGTTTTTGGGGTAACTCGGGCAGAAAATATAGATTCCGAAAGGAATATTCTATCAGAATATTCCATTAGAATATTCTATCAGAATATTCCATCAGAATATTCTATTTCCCGAAATAATATTTCAACTCTCGATATTATACGAGATACAGTCCTCGCTTAAACCGGCGATTTCGCATGGTCCGATGCCGCGAGCGTGGTGACATTTTCTCTGTTAACGCGCTCCGTCTCGCTCTCGCATAATCCCTCGCACGTCGGCCTTGGTCGCGCGAGGTACAGAGTTGCTAACGAATCTTCGCGTGAGACGGTTGTCTACAAAATCGCGATCGCTCCCGATTTTTGAGATATCGTGAGAGTTGTCGATGGGACGTCGAGCCACGAGCTTCGCGATCGAGATACGTGCCGTGTCTCTCTCGCGCCCCTGACGTCGCGCTGTTGTTCCCGCCTTAGAGGCACGTCGTTGTGCTCTCTCGCTGCCGTGCGCATGACGTTTTCGTCCGCGTTTTCGCGTTCGCGGTCAAGTGGTCTACGTTAAAGGTTCTCGGGTGGTAAACCCACCGGTTCCCGTACTATACAATAAAATCTGATTTTATTTTATAGTGACTTTACCGTCATGACGCAGGTGGCAGATCCCGTCAAGATTAAAACTACTCCCCGGTGAATCCCGAACCCTCTACAACAACCCACAGCCTGAGCGGCCGTGCAGTACCGCCACCACCCCCCCTCCCTTGCGCAAGTGCATCCAGGTTGGTCCGGTAAGACAGTTCCAACGACAAAAAAATCGAGGAGAGCTCCAGTCTCCGAACCCGGTCAAGATTCCGGGGGAGACCAAAAATTAAGGAGAGCTCCAGTCTCCGCATGGCGGGTCGGGTTTGATCACCCCGACCCCAGTTTATTCCGTTTGAGACGACCGGAGAAACAAAGTCTCTGGCGCCTCGGGTACTGCGGATGCACGGGAGGAACGGCTGAAGGCGACGGCTTTCCCGCGCCAGATCCCGATTTGAGTTCTCGTTTCATGTAGAGAAATTATCCCCGTCATAATATATATATATATATATATAAAATATATATATTATATATATATATATATATATATATATATATATATATATATATATATATATATATATATATATATTCAAGGGGTATGAGACAAAACGCTAGCTATGTACAGGGTTGAGTTCGCGTCACACGACGACGTCGTCTACGATGCTACGGTTAATCCGGTTGTCGCGGTCTGGTACGCGGAGGAAGTCGTGGTCACCTCTCGGTGGTTGGCACCTACCGGTGGGTCGGAGGGATCGCCTTTCGGTGGCAGTCACCTTTTAGTGGCGGGGTTGGTTACCTTTCGGTGGCTAGGTTGGCACCTTTCGGTGGCAGTCGCCTTTCAGTAGCTTAGGAGAGTTCTGTACCACCTTTCGGTGATCAAGAATTGAGAGCGAGCGGCCGCGCGCTCCGCCTCATATACCCGCTGGAGCGGCGAATTCGCCGCCGAACTCCAGGCACGGGTATAGCAGCGCGATACCCGGGGCGCATGTTAAATTTTTCGCGAGACGCGACGAGCCTGCAATTGGTTTGGAGAAGCGGTGCTAGTATCCCGGCGTTGGACAAGACGAATAGTACGCCGGTCGCAGAGTGTGACACTGGGGTGTCGCGTCGCGGTACAAGTGTTACGAAAGTCGCGGGTCGTACAGATGACGCTCGAGACCGTAGCCTGACCTCGCAACGCGTATTTATTTTTTGACAGGACGGTATACGAGTTGTGTAGTGTGTGTTCGTATTCGGTGAGTAACAATTGAGCGGTGTATTGATTAATAATGTATTACGTGTAATGCTAATAATTATTCCTTTTTGCTGGTTTTCCATCTTAATTTGCGCACGTGATTTCTTGTTCGTCCGCTCGATCTATTAGGTGACAGAGGCGGGTTACATAAATCCGAATGTTGTTTTAGACGCATGACCTTTTATATCTTATATAGATTTCATCCCGTTAGTTCGCGAGTATTTTATAATGTCCAATTAACGACTTTGGATTTTTACAGTGGCTCGGAGGCTCGCTGGGACCCAGAGCCCTGGTACGCCAAGTGTTGAGGTAAGCGATGAGTGTCATCGTGTACATTTAATTGTTTTCTAGGTACTTAATCTTTTTAAGTTGATCGCAAGTTTTAATCCATTTTTTCTTTCCTTTTACAGATAGGAGCCGGAAGCCCGACGGAGACCAAACCCCTGGGGTGACGGCGGAACGCCGACAAGGACTCGACGCAACACGCCTTTTCAGTGGTAAGTGTTTCTTAGGTATAATAATTAGGGATAATATTATTGATTTAATAAATTTGGTACACGCATGGATAAAATAATACTTCACTTTGGATTTCACAGGTGGACACCGAGAGACAGGCATAGAGAACCTTCATCGCTGTTTAATGTATCTGTAGTTGTTAAATTGACATAATAATCAACGTTGTGCTGTTTGTTTTTTGTTACAGTGTTTCGAAGGTGCGAGGACGAAGATAACGCCAAAGAGGTTGTGCACCAAAGTAGCGTACGGCACTAGTTTATTGCCACCAACGCACATATCCTTCAAAAATCGTGGAAAAGTCTTTTTCAGGTGATTTCCTCGTTTATAGTTACTTTCTCCGCAACTACAAATGATAAATACTGAAATACAAATAACTACAATTGTTTTAGAAGCACGGGCATCGTTTGTAGTTGCCTAGTTTGCAACTATAAACTGCAACTATAAACGATCTATCCTACCGTACGATAGGATAGATCGTCTTCCTGGCTCTGCGGTGATTGCAAAGGGAAATCTACTTTTAAAATAGTGAAATATTGCATTTCAGTAATGGCTTTGTTTTAGTTCTTGTTTTGTATGTCAGATAAATGTTAATTAGCATTTACGACTCACTCCAAAAATTGTTGCCGGCCGTTTCATGTTTCGATGTTCATTTTTTGCGTAAAATGAAAAAAAACCTTCAACTACAAATGAGAATAAGTTTACTGCAATCAACCACAAACGATTTTAAATGAAAAAAAAAAAAATTTCGTTATTTTTATTCCGGGGGATGCCGTTTTTTGGTGGTCTTCATTTTTTCCTGCGCTACTACAAGCGAAATTAAGTTCACTACAATTAACTACATACGAAAACCTTCGGAAATCACCAAAAAAATTGAGATCGGAGATACTCGGGCGTCAAGTTTACAGAGGTAAAAAACAGCAATAAAATGTTAGCATATTAAAACTCACTGCTATACATGCTTCGTTGGCGCAACCGGCCGAGATCCTCGTGGATTCTCTCGGATAATAAACCATCTGGTCGCCAGACTAATTCACGTATTTTCCTGGCTGCGAATGAGTTTCTTTTATTCTAAGGATCAAAAAAGCATACTTTTATATAGGTTTGGAAATGTGTGTGTGGCCCGGTGTCGATCGGCTATCATGTGTTTTAGCATTTTGTTTTGTTATATGCACTTTGAACAGCCAGCATCTCGTGCGACGCTCCAGAAATTACAAAATAGCAAGTCAGGCTGGATAGCAGGTTCGATACCCGAGCACTTAACTGAAAATCGTATGATTAATCATTCATCGTCCAGCGTGTGCAGTGGTTTGTCAATACAGCAACAGACCGTGAACCATACAATATCGGAATCTAGGAAGCTCGAAGATATTCAGTCGATTAACAAGTTAAATTATCAAGGGGAGAGCAAGAATGCGAGTATCATCTAATACACACAACGACTCAAGGTACGTCAGGACGATTTGTTGTCAGATTGCCGTTTTGCAAGAATGAAACAAAACTGGGGGACTCAAGGGAGGTTGCTGTGAAGCGTTTGTCGTACTCAGAACGCTAATTTTATCGCAATCAGGAATTTCATGAACAATGTGCAAGAGTACATTGGGTTAAATCACTTGACTAGAGTGACGAACAACTCAGTCACAGCACCGGCTGTATATTTACCTCATCACGGCATTCTACGCGAGATTAGCCTCACAACGAAATTGCGAGTAGTGTTGAATAGGTAGTTCTCAACAAACGAGTCGGCACATGAATTTATATTAAAAACCGCCACATACGGATTGGCCTGTGCACCTTTCTTGGCAATATGATGCATTCGAGAATTAGCCCGAAATGCTGATATTAAGCATGAAAAGGCTTGGCAAGTTTTACTAAACGATTTATGTGTTGACGATACTTTAACTGGAGTTGATAGTTTAACAGCCGCGAGAAATTTAATTAATTAACAAAATCGAACTGCAAAGGAATTTTAGGCAACTTAGAACCTGACGAACAAGTGGATGAATCATTAAACATAGTGATCTCTACAAATAGCGCAAACAGCGCGAAAACATCCGGTTTGGATTGGCGACCAGAACAAGATATATTTGAATTTCCAACTCAATTAATATCAACATAAAGTAATACAAAGCGAAATACTTGACCCTTTAGGTCTTATTAGTCCGATATCAATTCATGCCAAACCAAGACTGGCTGGGCCCGACAGCTAGATTAGGACGAGCCATTAACACTTGATCTCTACGAAGCGTAGGATGCATACGCCGAAGAGTTTCACCCGGAACTGTTGCATGCATTTATCTGCGAACCGTAGATAAGGATAATAACCACAAATCAGCGTTACTTTGCTCGAAGTTGCGAGTTGCTGCAACAAAAACAGAACAAGCACTCTACCAAGACTTCAACTTTGGGGCGTGATCGTGTTAGTCGGATTATTAAAGAATATCCCTGAAGCTCTTGATATCGTATTCGATGCTGTAAGTATATGTATATTTTTTCGGCTGAAGCTCGCTTTAAACGGATCAATTGTTGCCTGTAGAAGTCTCCCGTGATGGTCCCACAAGCATTCGGTGGGCTTTAGCTGCACTTTTCTTCCAATTGAAACAGAAAATCAACTTTCCGCAAATGGTGCTTATTTGGGACGAAATTCGACATTTTCACCGGAGTAAAAATTCGACTTGATGCGCAAAACTCAGGGGTCTGTAAACGACATTTGGTTAAGAGATGTTGATACTTCACAATACAGCAAAAATCAGCTGTTGCCGTCAACCATTTCTAGAACCTAGAGCCATCTTTTGAAAACGGACCGAACTAAGTTGTACACCTAATATATATATATATATATATATATATATATATATATATATATATATATATATATATATATATATATATATACACACACACACACACACCTAATATATATATATATATATATATATATATATATATATATATATATATATATTGTGACGGAAGATATTTTCTCTAACCACGGAACGAAAACGAGAACTCAATACGGGATCTGGTGCGAGAAACCGTCACCTTCAGCCGTCCACCCCGCGCGCGTGCATCCGCAATACCCGGGGCGCCAGAGAATTTTGTTTCGCCGGATTTTTCAACCGGACTAAAGTGGGGTCCGGAGGATCCAACCCGACCCACCAAACGGATCTGGAGAACTCCTTGATTTTTTGTTTGCCCCGGAATCCTAACCGGGTTCGGAGTCTGGAGGCCTCCTCGATTTTTGTATCGCCGGAATCGTTTAACCGGACTAATCTGGATGCACTTGCACGGGGGAGGACGGTTGCGGTACTGCACGGCCGCTCAGGCTGTGGGAACGATCACGGGATCTGTCACTTACGCGACACCGGTAACAGTACAAATAAAATAAAACGAAGTTTTATTTTATTGTGTGGGAGCCGGTGGATTAACCACCCGGGAACTTTTTACGTAGCGAAACTTAGCGCGAACGCGAACTGCACGCGAAACGACATACGCACGGGCGCGAGAGAGCCCGACGACGTGCCTCTTACGCGGGAACGAGAACGCGACGTCGCGGGCGCGAGAGAGACACGACACGTCTCTCCATAGCGGCGTCTAATCGACAACTCTCTCACGATATCTCTAAAATCGGGAGCGATCGCGATTTGGGAGACGTATATATATATATATATATATATATATATATATATATATGGACGTATTGGTACGGAAGCGATGTGCGGAGCCTGTTTAAAATTAACTTCGGGAATCTCCGTAATATCCCGACACCTAACGAATTCCTCGAACGGCGTATAAAATGAGAGAAAAGAAATAGTCCTTAACGGATTACTGACGACTCGTGACGTATGTGATGAAAAGCAAATACACGTACTTGTACAATCAAATATAAGTGGTCTCCAGGTGTCTTCGTTTCAACCATGACTCACTGCGTATCGACCATCCACCACAGATAGTCAAGTATTTAATTTACTCCCTACAATGCAGTATCTACATGGGGCGTCTCTATGATCGCTTTAGCGTGGATTCCAGGTAAACCATCACATCAGAAAAGGTTTATATAAAATGAAAGTAAAAAAACGACAACCCTGCCGACTAGATCTCACGCGGAACAAGTATTAAAAACCTACAAGCATACGCACTTTGGCGGAGAGGGCCTAGCTGGCTGACTCAAAACGATCTCTCAGTAACTGAACTCTCACGATCTGAGAGAGACATGATTCAATCCGAACAAAGGACAGAGTCACGCGTTTTCATGAATATCAACCATTTGAAACATTCTGTTTTCTCATTGCTGGTTGATTATTCTTCCTTCTCTAGAGACTTGAATTTACTATAGCAAGGGTTCTTCGATTTATGTCGAACTGCAAATCAAACAAATTACAGCCCAAGGTTGGAGTTATTACATGTAACAAAACCCAAAGAGCTCATTGAATGTCAATCACAGAACCTCAAGGGATATATTCTGCAGATGAAGTATCGGATCTCAAGGACGGTCGAGAAATCAAGACAAGTAGCAAATTGTCGGCTCTTAATCCATTTTTTGATAAAAATCAACTGCTCAGGGTGGACAGCAGGATTCAAAAACCAATTTAAACCTTTGACACAAAACACCCCATGTAGATAGATTGACGCGATTGCTATCCGAACAAGATCATCGTAGATAACTACATCCCGGACCGCAAGCACTAATGTACGCGATTAGTGACAAATTTTTGCCACTTAAGGTAGATCGAGCGTGCACTCTTGGCTTCTATAGATTTTGTTGAAATTTTAACCAGACATTGTTCGTATCATTATGCATGTTTGAGTAAAATTTAAGAACAGCTGTCTATTTAGATTGGGAGATAATGGATTTAAAAATAGCTATTTTTAACATTAGATTGACCGAAAGCCCGGTCACATAATTCGTCATAACATTCTAATGGTTTATAAATTTAAAAAAAAATGATGTTTAGATAGCAAACTAGTTAGCGAAAGAGTAAAAAAGTTTGGTTTGCCTTTACTGTTCAGTTTTGCTAAAAACGTTCGGTAAAGACAGAATAGTTTTCCGTAAGTCATCTTTATCCCCTATAATAAGAAAACATATGGCAACATCGCAGAACAGTATTGTTCAATATTCCGAGAAAACAAAAAATATCGTGTTCCTAAAGTTAAAAACTTTTATCATAAAAAAATATTTACCTTACAAATGTTAATATTTTATATTGTTTATGTTATCTTCATTAACAAATGAAAGTGTTGGTCAATTCACGATTAATTAAAAACATTGTTCGATTAAAAATTCCTTCCAAATAAACATTTGTGTTGCAGCATTATTTTTAATATGTTGCGCAAACTTACGCCTTTGGATACGTGGAACGATGCGGTGTCGCCATATGTCTTCTTATTATAGGGGACAAATATTTTTACGGAAAATGATTCTATCTAACCTTCAATGCAGGCCCTGCAGTGTTAAAAGTTGCAATTTTAAAACCCGTTATCTCCCAATCTAAATAGTCGACTGTTCTAAAATTTATCTCTAACATAATGATATTAACAATGTCTAGTTAAAATTCGAACAAAATCTATAGAAATCAAGATCGCGCGCTCGTTCTACTATAAGGGAAAGTTTACTGTAAAAAATAATTGTTCACGACCATTCTTCGTGACGGCTGTAGTTTTCGCCAGATCAATCATAATATTAAGCAATCGTGTAAGGGGGCGGATACCTAAAAAATCGTATATATCATTATTTATATTTTTTTCAATGCGAGCGGTACATATGGAATCAGTAAGTGATCTTACAAGCCCTTGATCCTGTTAGCCCTAACTCCTTCATCGCGGCTTTGACACGTTTTGTTAAGGAGTGAGGTCTAGTTGGAACGTTAAAAAAGGCCTTTTTTCCTATTTTTTTTCGGCCAAACGATAAAATAATTTACAACAAAAGTTCTTCCGTTTAAAAGATAGATATTTAATGTAAACATTATAATTTTTTTAAAGAAATATCTTTCAAAATAAGCCGATACGTATCAATGGCCGAGGACGCTGCAAAAAAAAACAGGTTTTGCGGTGATCACTCTCACGCTATGACGGATTATCTGAAACCAATAAAACAGGGGGGAATCTTTAGTTAATGATATAATGCTCCGGTTGAACGAAGAGTTTTGAAAAATTTCCATTTTTCACAAAATGGCGGACGTTGAAAGTCAAAAGTGTTGTTTTGACCAAAATTTTACTTACAAAAATTGACTATAAAAAAAAAATTTCAAAAAAATCCTTCGTTTATCCGAAGGAAAACTATGTATAGAAGATGTGATATAAATTTCAACCCAATCGGTAAAGCCGTTCTCGAGTTACATTGATCACCGACTTCGAAAACATGGCTTTGAATAAAACGAGTTTAAAGTTTTGAGTACGATTTGCATGCAGATAAATTTGTTTTTTGTAACTTACATAGAGTCGTCTATTCCTGGGCCATATAGTTCGCCTTCCTGCGCTTTATTAATTGCATCTGAAGCCATTTTCAGTTGCCGCCGAGCTACCCTAGCCTCTCAAGTGTTTTCCAGGGATCGCCGGTTAGCTTTCTCGACTCGAATAGAATCTTCGGCCTTGGCAAACGCGTGGGCGTGTGGTCCCAACTTGATCCCCATGGCATCAAATACTGCTGGCAAACTGTATGTACCCTCGTTAAAAGTGCAGGTAGCGATGTAAGCGGCTATGCTGACGGCAGTATAGCTGGCAGGTAATGTTTTCGGCATGATCTTTCAAACGATTTGGTTAAAACTTTCGTTGCTGTTCTGTGTGAAACCTCCAATGCACCTTTGCAATAATTCATCGTTTGTGAAACTTTCATAAATAGGTTTTATTGCATCGAAGACTTGTTTCGGCAACGCAGTGTAATCGTGTTTGAAAGACTTCAACTTCTTCTCGGCCTTTGCTTGTTGATATTTGCACCACGAGTCAGCACCTCGTGGACACTTATGATGCTGCGGTTCCGCGTCGGTTGAAATCTTGTGATAGAGCGCAGCCCAAATGGCATCCTTCATTTTTTCAACCGAATCAGAGTTGTCATGAATAGCCTTGCCAAAATACGCAGATAATTGGTCAATCAATTTAGCAGTCAGTTTCCCTTTACCGCCGAGTCCTTTATTATTTTTTTTACACGAACGTAGACGGATGCCCATCCGTATGTATATATATATATATATATTGTAACGTTTCGGCTGTACAGATAAGCCAACGTCACACCGAATACGATAGCGTCCACACGTTTCAGAGACACTTGCGTATTCTGGCCAGCGTTCAGGGCAACCGGCCATGCCGCCGGCCGGGGTGGTCACTCGAGCCAAGAAATCGGGGCAAGCCCGCGACACCTCGCAAGGGGCCCCGCCCACTGCGAGGAGCAAGACCACCGCGGACTCGCGGGAATCGCCGCCTTTAGTCGAATTTCTCGCTTCCCGTGCTCACCACTCCTATCACATTAAGAACGTGACCTAAATTCATCATGACGCCTCTTCGCACCGCATGCTCGCCTAATATCCTAGAGAGGAGCCATCGGGTATATTTTATCCCTCGATATGAGTATAATATGCCAACGTCCTCAAAATAACCAACGCAGTCAACCCCACCAACAGAGTGTTCCGCGGCGGCGTGATTTCCCACCTAGGTCTCCAGAATCGCGGGAGAAATGGAATTTCTCCTGACGGGCCTTAGGCTATTTAAGAGCGAGCACGAGCCGGAGCGGCACTCTACCGCAAATCACTCATCATATTACGTGGAGTCAACTGTCATCCGACATCTCGGATCACCGGATGGTGGCCTCGCGGCCTGACCCTTGGTCCCATCCAAGAACAGACCCAGCTTCGTGTTAGATACTCTATTTCCGTGGGAGGCCTCAGCACTGCGCTGAACGTCCGACCTCGGAAATGGAGTCGCCGTGGTGATTGCTAGTTAGGGAACATTACATAACATCCGATCGATTGCCTCTACGACGATCGATCGCCACACTACGCATTCATACACAAGGACTCGAAGTGTGCAGTCCGTGGAGGGCCGATCGCGCTCCGCCGCACCAAGGGAAGATTCTTAAACCAGCCTCACTGGTTTTGGCCCTCCTTGCTTGGCACCGAGGAGGCCCGCTATACGCACTCGGGGTACGCTGCAAAACCCGGCCTCGAGCACGCGTATTATTGACGCTAGCTTTTCTAGCGCGTGAGTTACACGGGTTGGCAACCGTGTGCTTTGTTGCACTTTGCAACCAGTGCCAACCGATCGTACCGCCATATAAACCTAATATCAGTAACTCAAGGGCTATCGCATTCTGTTGCAGAAGCGACCCCGGAATCCGGCATAACGCGTACACGACGACGCTCGCGGTTTGTGCGAGCGCGAGCGAGAGAGCAAACGAAAGAGAGTAAGAGAGCGCGTTCGAGAAATCACGGGCGCGCGACACCTCACCCGACTCTTCCTATCTTTGTCACTCTAACACGACTGCGCTTCTCGCGACCCGCTCCATCTCCTGGTAAACGTCGCTATACCGAACTAACCAATTTAAAATCACGAATCTAACACACTAACAAACATAATTGTTTTTCCTTTCAATCATATCAAATACGACAATCCGAAACATCAAATGCCGATGATGACGGATTGAGATAGGCGTCTCTGAGACCCTCTTACCAACTGAGGCATCTCCAAAAACCTTTCAAAATCCCGATCATCACTTCCGGCATACGTAACGTACATCGCCCTTCAGGAGGCTACGGGAACCCCGAAAATCATCCTTCGGCCGAATATTCGCCGTTCAAAATCGTTTTCCTCATATTCGCGTGAACGATCGGAGAAAACGAAATAAAAGCTTTCGCGGAGAAACGCGAAAGGTTTCATTGGCGCCCGACGTGGGGCCCGAAAGCCTTAGGAAATATCCTGACAATGTACAAAATAAAATCTTGATAATGTACGAAATGAAACTCTCGTGGAAATCACGAAGCGTTTCACTTCCAATTTTATTTCCATCTCCGTTCTAACGAAATGTCACAAATGTCACATTTTCACGAAACGTTTCATTGGCGCCCAACGTGGGGTTCGAGAAACTTTCGTGTAAAATCGCGAAACGTTTCATTGGCGCCCAACGTGGGGCCCGAAAGCCTAAAAAATTTCCTGAAAATGTACATACGAACGGACGTATTAATACACGCGTCCTGATTAATTATTACGATAGATAGTTAGGCGCAGCAATCACCGCTAGATCGGATAGCCAGCGAAAAGCTGAGAAAAACACCAATTTCAGGTCGTTTATAATCTGATAAAACAAATACAACGAGAAACGAGCACTCGCACGCGGTGCATGCTCGTTCTCTCTCAGGCAAGCCGAGAAAATATCTCGAGCCAAAGTACGGACAAATTTAGTCTCAATACCTCACAAACCGAAGCATAAGAGAAGCGAGTATGCACACACGGTGCTTGCTCGCTCTCTCTCTCTTGGGAGAGGAAATAATATCCCGTGGTGAACGACGAATATTTCGTCTATCTCACTCTCGCCAAGCATAATACAAAACGCGTAATCTCGAGCACGAAGGCTTACAATTTGGCAAGGCCACGCGATTCCCAAAGCGGCGAACGAGAGCAAAGAAAAAAAAAACTTTTTTTTTCTGTCGTACACTCGTCGCGGGGATTAGCGAGGCCTCGAGCTCGACTCGAAATTTCGGACACGAAAAAAAAATAATAATACAAAGCCTCGAGTCTCGACTCGAGCATTACGCAAGGCCGCGAGAAAGACGAAAATACCTAACGAGTGTTTACCACGGGCATAGGAACATTCGCTTCAAGTCGAAAAGAAATCCAACGTACTGCTCGGTGCGCGAGGAGTACCTCCCCTCTTCTCACACCGAGACTTAGCGCGCCGAAATGAGCGAGGCCCGGAAGGGGAATCCTCCTCAGGAGGGGCGGGCGCTAAACCTCCCGCCCCGTGCCGCTATAGACTCGGCCCTCGCAACCGGCCTACCCGCCGAACCCGACGCCCTCGCAATTGCGCGGAGCGAGCCGCGGGGAGGTAAGAGGGGGACGCGCCGCAGGGACGACGGTACAGGGAAAGGAATGAGGGGTCTTCCCGCTTGGAACCCCAATATTTCTGACCCGCCAAACTTGGACGATAACACTCGTTCAATTTCGAAACACCTCAACCATCAATGTCGGCCATCAAAGAACTGATGTCCAACGTACAACGGCGAGTCGATGACGACGCACAGGCAGCCAAGTCACCGCGATAGCCTTAGACCTCTTCAAGAATCATCAGGCTCTTCAAGCGTGTCCCACGCTTCCACTATCAAGACCCACCGTCACAGGAGCGACGCGGGGACGTGCCACTCCTGTCACCAAACAAAACTACGCGGAGATCGAAGTCCGCTCAGTGAAGATTTCACGCACCATACTGATTGTGCCCAGTCTTACAAGCCCGTGCATCTTAGGGATAGACTTCCTCGTGAGAACACGGTCAGTAATAGATCTGGGACAATACCACATAACTCTCGACAGCAGGGAGGATGATAGGGCCCATCAATCCATACCCCTGCAAGCCACCAATCTCGAAACGAACATCGCCGATCGAGGAGCAATCCTCGATTCCGAGGAAGTCACCGATCTAGAATTAGACCAAAAGGTCTCTGAAACCACCGGCCTTGTAAACCTCGAGAAGGAAGCCTCAGGAACCTTCTCGAAAACCACAAACAGGTCTTTAATAAAGGACCTGGGTTGCTCCGATCCTACCAACACGTGCTGAAAGTAAAGCAGCACGAACCTTTCAAGGCGATGAGCTACCCCGTACCCCTAGCCTACCGCTCAGCGGTAGATGAGGAAATCCGGGTACTCATCCAACAAAAGATAATTCAGCGCTCGAAGAGTCCGTACAGCAGCCCGCTCCTGATATCCCGGAAAAAGGATGGCGGAGTCAGGCTGTGCCTGGACGCGAGAAAAATAAACCAGATATTAGAACCGGACCATAAACGCATGGAGACCGCGGAGGAATTATTCCAGGAATGCCGAAGCGTGTCGTTCCTGTCCACTCTCGACATGCGTGCCAGTTTCTGGCAGGTCGCTCCACACCCGGAATCAAGGAAGCATACCGCCTTTTCTCATCGTGGGAAAGTATACGAGTTCCGCGTGACGCCCTTTGGTCTCTCCACCAGCACGGCAAGTCTGGTGAGAGGACTCGAAAAAGTCCTTCAGGGGCTTCACGACGTGACCAACTTCGTAGATGACATACTATGCACCTCCGAGACTTCTGAGGAACACCCCTCAAGCCTCGAGGAGCTGTTCCAAAGATTTTTGGAACATGGCTTGACGCTCAGCCTAGGAAAATCGTACTCTTTTTAAAAAAGGAGAACAAGTTTCTGGGCACATCCTGTCGCGAGACGGGATAAGACCTGACCCGGATAAGGTGGAGGCCATCCCAGCCTTCCCCTAAAAAAAAAGACGGGATCAACCTTCCTGTCCCTGTCCTTACAACAGAGACGGGACCACTCTACCCATCCCTGCCCTTGCAGGAGAGACGGCATCACTCGTCTCGTCCCTGTCCTTACAACAGAGACGGGACCACTCTACCCGTCCCTGTCCTCACAACAGAGACGGCATCAACCTTCCTGTCCCTGTCCTTACAACAGAGACGGCATCACTCCTCCCGTCCCTGTCCTTACAACAGAGACGGCACCAAGGGCACATCCTGTCACGGGATGGCATAAGACCTGACCCATTGGACACTGGCTATCTAAGACCACGATACATCATGGACAAAACAACTCCAACAACAACAAGCGCCCTGCGAGGACCTGGCATCGAGGAGACATGCACCCGCAAGAGTGCACGGGGTCGTCCTGCCACAGGGAGAAGGCATTAAGGTCGTCGCTCCCCCTTTTGAAGGGGACTTCGACCTTGGAGGGGCCATGTAACGTTTCGGCTGTACAGATAAGCCAACGTCACACCGAATACGATAGCGTCCACACGTTTCAGAGACACTTGCGTATTCTAGCCAGCGTTCAGGGCAACCGGCCATGCCGCCGGCCGGGGTGGTCACTCGAGCCAAGAAATCGGGGCAAGCCCGCGACACCTCGCAAGGGGCCCCGCCCACTGCGAGGAGCAAGACCACCGCGGACTCGCGGGAATCGCCGCCTTTAGTCGAATTTCTCGCTTCCCGTGCTCGACCACTCCTATCACATTAAGAACGTGACCTAAATTCATCATGACGCCTCTTCGCAACGCATGCTCGCCTAATATCCTAGAGAGGAGCCATCGGGTATATTTTATCCCTCGATATGAGTATAATATGCCAACGTCCTCAAAATAACCAACGC
This sequence comes from Ophion obscuratus, assembly GCA_964007375.1. NCBI lineage: Eukaryota > Metazoa > Arthropoda > Insecta > Hymenoptera > Ichneumonidae > Ophion > Ophion obscuratus. The sequence goes on from OZ023313.1 coordinate 52,070,643, forward strand.
AGTCAACCCTACCAACAGAGTGTTCCGCGGCGGCGTGATTTCCCACCTAGGTCTCCAGAATCGCGGGAGAAATGGAATTTCTCCTGACGGGCCTTAGGCTATTTAAGGGCGAGCACGAGCCGGAGCGGCACTCTACCGCAAATCACTCATCATATTACGTGGAGTCAACTGTCATCCGACATCTCGGATCACCGGATGGTGGCCTCGCGGCCTGACCCTTGGTCCCATCCAAGAACAGACCCAGCTTCGTGTTAGATACTCTATTTCCGTGGGAGGCCTCAGCACTGCGCTGAACGCCCGACCTCGGAAATGGAGTCGCCGTGGTGATTGCTAGTTAGGGAACATTACATAACATCCGATCGATTGCCTCTACGACGATCGATCGCCACACTACGCATTCATACACAAGGACTCGAAGTGTGCAGTCCGTGGAGGGCCGATCGCGCTCCGCTGCGCCAAGGGAAGATTCTTAAACCAGCCTCACTGGTTTTGGCCCACCCAAAACGGCGGCCTTTGAGCTGAATCATCAGCTTCGGGAAGATGACGAAGTCCGCAGGAGCCAAATCTGGCGTGTAGGGTGGGTGCGGAAGTACGATCATCTTGTGTCCGGTGAGAAACTTACATGTGAGGAGAGCACGGTGACAGGGCGCATTGTCGTCGTGGAGCAGCCAGTTTTTCGCGCGCCACAGATCCGGCCGCTTCCGTCGAATGTCCTCTCTCAGACGCCTTAAAACCTCGCAGTAGAACTCGCTATTGACGGTCTGGCCCCTGGGGACGAATTCGTGATGCACAATGCCGCGAATATGGAAAAAGACTATGAGCATGCATTTGGTCGAGCTGCGGACCTGCCTCGCCTTTTTCGGTCGTGGAGATGATGGGCTCTTCCACTGTGAAGACAGTTGTACGAAACTCAGGGTCGTATCCGTATACCCAAGTTTCGTCACCCGTAATGATCCTCGATATGAAGGACGGGTCATCCACGGCACGCTAACGGAGTTCTTGGCAGACCTCAACACGGCCTTCTGCTCCTGGGTCAGCAGTCTGGGGACGAACTTGGCAGCAACACTGCCAACACGGTGCATGTTCAAATCACATGTGAGGATTACCTGCACTGTTCCGTATGACACACCGACAATGGCAGCAATGTTGTGGATTATTCTTCGACGATCCTCATGCACAAGTTGCCGAATGGTTTCGACTTTTTCGGGTGTTATGCTCGTTGAAGGTCGTCCTGCTCTTTCGTCGTCTTACACTAATGTTCTTCCGCTTTTAAGCGCGCGTGCCACTCAAAACACCTCGAACGACTCATCGCAGCATTGCCGTACACTTGTCGAATCATGTCAAGCGTCTCTGTGGCGAATTTGCCCAGTTTCACACAGAATTTCACGTTTGCTCGTTGTTCTAACTTGCTATCCTCGATAAAATCGCAGACGTGGTAACACTCGTGGTCAGAGTAACACCAGCTAAAGTGCTCCCGATCTACACAGGATGGTGTCTGTTGGCACAATGACTTATGAAGGTCAGTGCTCCCTGTGCCTGTACGTGCAGCCTTGCGCTGCTATTTGTTGCCGTGTTATAAAACTAGTCCCGAAACTTTTTGATACCACCTTGTATAAACCTGAGTGGAGTTTGAATGAACAAGCTCGGTCGCTGGCAGTTAATGCAAAAAGTAATTTAATATTACTGGCACCGATGGAATTCAGAATATTTAATGTCGCTTCAAGGCAGATCAAAATGGCAACGCAAAAAAACGGATAGTATTGGTGATATCGTTTTGATTTGAGACAATTATCCCTCCCCCCCCCCCCCCTAAAATAGAAGATCGATAAGGTTATAGAAACTCACGCAGGTTCTGACGGAAAAGTACGAGTCGTAATACTGGAGACGATGACCAGTAACAAAAATAGATAAACTTCCGACTACTGATTCCATGGAACCATGAATTGAATTTTGAGCATTTATAAAATAATATATGGTGGACGGCACGCATATATTTTAATATTCGCGCTACCAGAAGTCTCGAGAAGTGATGTTGATTTCTATAGATTTTGTTCAAATTTTAACCAGACATTGTTCATATCATATAATTTACATGTTTGTGTGAAATTTCAGAATAGTCGACTATTTAGATAGGGTGATAATCGGTTTTCCCCCCTTTGCGGCAGAGTTTAACACTGGTGTTACACCTAATTGAATTCAGATGTTGACGAATCAAAAGTATTTTTTAATTAAATATGGCGGTTGTAAATACGTTTCAAGGTTCCTAGGACTCCAGTAACGACTAAAACAAACCTATTTAATTTTCCTTTTTCACGTAGCGTGTGTCATCAATAACTAAAGTGCAAAAAAGTGCACATAAAGAAAAATGTATGCTTCAAATGGTTAAATTGCAACTTTTAACACTGCAGGGTCTGCATTGAAATTTAGACCGAATAATTTTCCGTCAAAAATATTTGTCCCTTATAATACGGAGACATATGACAATACCGCAATGTTCCACGTATCCAATGACATAAGTTTGCGCGGCATATTTAAAATAATATTGCAACACAAATTTTTATTTGAATGTAATTTTTAATCGAACAAAGTTTTTAATTAGTTATGAATTAACAAACACTTTTATTTGTTAATGAAGATAACATAAAACATATAAAATATTAATATTTATAACGCAAATAATTTTTTTATGATTAAAGTTTTTTACTTTAGGAACGCGATAATTATTTTTTTCTCGAAATATTGAACAATGCTGGTTTACGGTATTGCGGTATGCCTTCTTATTATAGGGGAGAAATATTTTTTACGGAGAATTATTCTGTCTTTACTGAACGTTTTTAGAAAAACTGAATAGTAAAGCCAATCCAAACTTTTTTCACTCTTTCCTCAACTAATATGCTGTCTAAACATAATTTCTTTTCAAAATTTATAAACATAATAGAATGGTACGACGAATTATGTGACCTGACGCAATGCAGACCCGGCATCGTTAGAAGTTGAAATTTTAAAACCCATTATCTCCCAATCTAAATAGTCGATTGTTCTGAAATTTCATTATGCATGTTAATATCATTATACATGCATAATGATATTAACAATGTTTGGTTAAAATTTGAACAAAATCTATATAAATCATGTGCGCGCGCTCGTTCTACCTTAAGAGACAATTGTAGCGAGAATTTCGGGATAAGTTAGTCATGTTCGAAGACATGCTAGGATGAAATAACCCGATGAGACCGCACGAGCAAGCAATCAATAATTATAACAAGAAACAATAAATAAATAATGAATCAACCAACAAACAAAATTAACATATGCGTTTGGCCTAAAAAACGTAATCCGGTTGTTACTTTCTGAACTTTTTACACATTCTAACGCAATACATTAAATAGAGTCTAGTAGGCCAGAAAAAAATATTTTTTTTGGCCGGAAGTCTTTGTAAAATTTGTATAAATACTTTTCCTCTGATTCCGGGCACAATAAAGAATGCAACGTCAGGCTTCGCATATATCCTTACTTCCGGGAATATCACAGCTTGCAACATTACCAATCAGAATTTGATTGTTTAAATAACATTAAATCATGTAAAAAAAAATAATTTCATGAAAGTTATAATTAAAAACAGCCCGGATCAAAAGCGGTGAGGAAATTAGGAAAAGGAGCGCGCAGACAAAAGAGCACGATGCGCGAAGTCAACTTTTTCTTTCATATTATATTCGCTGAGGTTAACAAGGGTTGAATGAAAGTTGGTGTTCGAATACAGTGAGAGCTTAAAGAAGATGAAAGATTTCAGTTCTGTCTTCTTATTCGCGAGTTAACGTGAAAACTGCTGTGACGGATGCCTATGCAGGTGATCGTATTATATACATACATGTATAGGAGTCTCATCGGTATCTCATATATAAATGCATGTTTCTATATGTGTGTGTGAGCCTACAGGTTTGCATAGTACTATATTTCCTGATATCGAGGGTTGTGTACATGTCTTCGTGTGGGTTAAGAGGAGCAGCCATTCTGGAATCCCGGTAGAAGGGGCGACATGCCGATGAATACGAGGCGAAAGAAACCGCCACGTACACAATCCGGGCATACATACTCGGCCGGCATTACCGAGTTACCAGAGCTAGTACGCGAAATGGGTGAGGCAGGAAAAAAGCGGACTGACTGCGCGGGAGTAAAGTGGAGTGTATGGGATGATTTGCAATTCCATCATCCCCGGACGTCGCATTAGCTTCTGCTTCAGACTTCCGCTATTCTTATTCGCTCCTTCATCACTTCATCGTCGTTCTTCGGAGCGGGAGACGAAACGGCAGATTCGCTCACGGTGGAAAGTACGGCAACGTGCGGTGATGTCGTGACGTGATTGCTCCAGGGACAAAAAGACTATTTGTGGGTCTCTCCACATGTTATATGCACTCTGTCACCGCGTTTTTCGATCGCTCCATTTTTTCTCCGCACCTTCGGTCTCTTTTTATCAACCTTCTTTGAAGAATTCCTCTTTCGGAAACAAGATATTCATCAGAATCAGACAGATATTCATATGGGTACGCCGAGCGCTGTTGACTGCATAATCGAATATAGACCGTTATGCTCACGTTTGATTTTCGGATGCGCAGTCACGATAAAACGAGCGCACAGTTTAGGATTTTTCGATTTGTCACACACCTATATATTGAAAATAAGATCAAATTTGTAAATACACCACCATACACAATTATATACATAGATACACGTAGAAAGCTCATATTGAACCCACTACATCTACGCAATGTTGGGATAAGCGGATCCGGCCGTTTTAAAGGCCTAAATATTCTTACATGAAACTTTAACTTAACTTTGGGGATAGTGTGGCCCTTGAAATTACCTTTATATTGGATGTTTATATGTATTTGAAGGTGATTTAAAAATACTCGGTCTTACGTAACGATCGGTATAGCAACAATTATGAAACGACTACTATAAAGACCATTATCGGTGTCGTATGTCTTTGAAATTACGATTTCCTGAATATATTGTAACGGTTCGCTTGCCCAGGCAAGCATCCGTCACATATATGACATATATGACACCAATCCCGACATAATGACGTGAGATGGCCAGTGGTCGGACCAACCGGCCATGCCACCGGTAGGGCAGGACGCTCGCTTCTAGCATACGGGGCGCGCCCGCGACACCGCGCAAAGAGCTCCGCCCATCGCGAGGGCCAGAACAACCGCTAACTCGTGGCAGTAACCGCCCTCTGTCTAACATCTCGCGAGTGTCGCCCTGCGATCACTCCCATGAGATAAGAGTGCGCCCCAAAACTCATCACGACGCCTCTTCATACTTGCTGTATGCCTGATATCTAGGCGAGAAACAATCTGGAAGATCATTCCCCTTAAAACATCTACAGTGTGCGAATGTCTCCAAACTCACCAGGACGGTCACCCCACCAACGGAGCGTCTCCCGGCGATGTGATCCCCTACCTAGCACCCCAGAATCGCTAGAGAAATGGAATTTCTCCTGACGTGCCTGAGGCTATTTAAGGGCATGCACGAGCCCGAGAGGCACTCTTCGCAAATTCTCTTATACAACGTGGAGTCACTCGTCATCGGAAACCTCGGATCACAGGATGGAGGCCTTGCTGCCATAGCCCTGGTCCCATCCCAGAATAATCCTCAGCTTCGTGGTAAGGTGCTCTATTTCCTTGGGAAGCCCCGGCATTGCGCTGGGAGTCCTACCTCGGAAATAGAGACAGCGTGGTGATTGCTAGACAGGGAACCTTACGTAACACCCGATCTATTGTCCTTAGGACAATTGATCGCCATTCTACACATCCCACGCACAATACTCGAAGTGTGCAGTCCGTGAAGTGCCGATCGCATTTCGCTGCACACGAGGGAAATTCCAACCAGCTTCACTGGTTTTTTGTCCTCCTTGCCTGGCACCAAGGAGGTCAGCCATCCCTCCCGGACGGCCCCGCTATGCGCTCTCGAGGTTCGGAGAACTACTCGTCCTCGAGCTCGCGCATTATTATAAACGCTAGCCTCCCTAGCGCGTGAGCGACACGGCGTGGCACCTGTGCGCTTCGTTGCACTTTAGCAACCAGTGCCAACTGGAATTTCAGCCACAAAACCGATACAATTATCTTAACGGGCTATCGCATTCTCGTTACAGAAGCGAATCCGAAACCGGCCATACGCGCATATGACGACGCTCGTGGACTGTACGAGTGCGAGCGAGACGGAGAGTGCGAGAGAGAGAGAGAGTGAAAGAGAGAGAGAGATTGCGCCCACGGAACAGCGTGCGCACAGAGTCCTCGCATGCACTCCTCCTATCCCTGTCGCTCTAACAAAGACAGCGCTTCTCGCTGCCCGTTCCCGGTCCCCGTAAACGTTGTTACTCACCGATTAACACACCAATTTTCACCAAATTAACTCACAAACAATATTATTTGTTCGTCCACCCAAACTAACCAACACGACAATCCACAACATCGAATGCCAATGATGACGGATTGAGACAGGCGTCTCTGAGACCCTCAAACCACTGAGGCATCTCCTAAAACCATCTCAAAAATCCTTCCCATCATTCCCGGCACATAACTAGTACATCGTCCTTCAGGAGGCTACGGGAACCCCGCAACATCCCACGGCAAATATTCACCGTATAACACTCGTTTTCCCGACGACCCGCATGAACGTCGGGCCGAAAACGAAATATAACTTTCGTGTAAACCGCGAAACGTTACAATATACATGTATCCCACAGAAAAGAAATCGCGTACGAAAAATGGAGATACGTACTCGCAAATTTCCTAAACGCTAAGATGAATGAAAATTGAATGAAATATAATCGAAATGGAATCCGATTACAATAAGTTTCTAGGAGTTCTTGCGTAAATAGACATGTCTCGAGCGGCTACCACGACGCTTGATATATATGTATATGAACGAATCGATGTATCGCTGCTATTGCGTACTTCCGAGAAGAAGGGCCTTTTGCTTCGATTGCTGTTTAAAGGACGGGCTTTGTGCCGAGGGTATTCATTTCACAAACGAATATCCGGCGGTTTAATATGCCGTAATTCAGTTTGAGCAGCATTCTCCCTATGGGTTTTGAAAAATCTCACGGTATTTAGAAGAATAGGTGTCAAAGCTCAGTCAAGTGCCAACTGACCCGAATCAGAGTGACGCGATACCGGGATTCTTTGTCGGCGGTACTAATTGGATTCAGAAGGTGTGGGCATGTTAGAAATAGTCCATGCAGCCTATCGACAATCATTACTGCATGTCTGTTCAGTGATGTAAGAATAGCCGCCCTTCCGTTTATTGTTATCTTGTCACAATCGCAATTATTCTTGGTTTTGATTTTATTAATGTATCATCATAATTAATGAATATCGTAGTACATTATCAATTTTCATTAATGTTTTTTTCTTTCGTATTGGGAGTACAAATGAGTCTCCGCCGTTTGACAAAAGATGGCCCTACCAGGAGGTTATGATTATAATTGTCAGATGTAAAACGTCATATCAAAAGGTTGGACATCTGGCAAGGCCATAACCTTGAAATATTAGCGATCTTGTATCAGCATCACATAAGTTTATGCGTGCGAAAATGTTTTGTTTTGAGCCGAATAAGTGTAATTTGCGGGAACTCTTGCGTTTGGCACGAATCTCCCTCCAATAATGCTTTCAATTCCGCGTCTTCGGTTCGGCCTTCCGCTACGTTCTTTGTCTCCGACGTCAAACTCACCGTTCTTACACTTTTGAAACCACTCACGACAACTTCTCTCACTTAAAGGTCATAGTTTTTGCGTTCGTACGGTCATCAATGGTTTTTCAATTAGGAACTTTTTTTTTAATTATCAAGACGTTGTAGCCGTTATTCAGATGAATCCAACGACCTATGATATCATGACCTTGAAATGATTTTTCACCATTCATTGTCGTTGCATATCAGCTGCAACGTATTAATAAAAAAAAAACATATTCCCATTTGAAAAAACCGTAGATGACCTTGAGAACACAAAAACGATGAACTTGACAAAAATTAATTTTTCACCACTGTATCAGCCCTTCGAAATCAATCAAATTACCTCGTGACATTTTTTCATCACTCTAAAGGCAACGGAGATATTTTGGGTAGTCACGTTAAATGGCCCACCCTGTATAGGGGACACATGATACTATTGCCTACATCAGCAATGCAGATATGTGATGTCATATCCGGAAGGGATAAGAGCATAATATTTTCGTTTCCCTCTTTGTTGCCTACGCCTAGCGCAATAGCACGGGACGAGGGTAAACAGGGGTAGTGCGTGGGAAAGAATAGAATTAAGGAATTGACGCAAGTAGTATAGGGACCACTATGGCGGCCCTCACTCCTATCCCCACTCCTCGGCTCGTGGTGGGGGCAGCCGAAGTGGTGGGGGTAACAGTAGGGATGAGCGGTGGTGTCTGCATAGTGGTCCCTTTTTTATTTTTTTATTACATATACATATAGGTTTTATTTACCAATATTCATTACATCGACTATGCGCTTCAAGTGATGATTTATGAGATTATCGGTAACGATTGTTCGGACGTATGTGGAGAAGTTGCAGGAGACACTGGATGACGTGCGGTGAACAGCCTCCTGAATTTTAGCGTGTTTCTTTCTAATCCGATGCCGTAAACGTCTCGCCGTCGTGTTGTAAATTTCCGATGCAATGGCGGTGACAAGCGCATCCCTACATTTGCCCACGTCGGTCGAGGCATTGTTAAGCCATGCCGCGTACGCGTTGATACGATCCTCCAGAAATTTCAACGCGATGAAGTCATCTTTAACGAAGGTGAAGAATGGCGCCGCACGGTGTACAGCGCGTGCACCGTAGTCATTGAAATTTTGAATAGTTACGGCGGATTGGTCGTAATATTCACCGTATTCCAGAATGTAGTCATCACAAGCGACCACTGTATGAACAGTAGGGCAGTCGGAAGTGCTTGCAATGTTTTCTTCGTTGAAGTATGCAGCGATGGTGGTGTTGATCTGTTTTTGAAACGTCAGCCATGATGATGTATTTAGGGTTGTCCAACCGTTGGTATCACACATGAAACGAATAATGGGCTGCAGTTGGCCTGCGTCGTCAACATTTATGCCTAGTCACGCATTTTTCGTCATTTGACTATTCAGACTGTAAAACGTCTGCAACACCAATGGTCATAGATTATAGGCACGTTTTTCTGTGCCGAGATAGTGGAAGATGACCGTTTGCCCGCCATGGCTTCTCCCTGTAAACTGACGCGCTCTGACAAGTCTGATGTAGTATACGAGACCTATCGTGCAGAGTTATTTCATAGCTGGTTTGAACTCCAAATTATTGTATTCGGCGCCAAGGTATTCCATATTGAGATTATCTGCAGGGGGCGCTGCTACTATCTGCTTGAAGAGCGCCTCGTTTTTGTCAAGAGCTCTCATGAATCTCGCCGGTAGAAAGCAAACGAACGTCTTGTCCACCTCCACGATAAGACGTGAGCCGAATCTCGTTTTCACCACTCGTATATCGGAAATTTTGTAGTCCGTTTTTAGGGAGAGTTCTGATATCTTCGTCGGCAGAAAGTCGGCCATCGCACCGACCTTCTTGATGCGCGTAAAGTCCATCGCTGATTTGACGTTTCGCGATTTTTCATGTTAAAATATTTAACGCACTTCTCTTTTCTATGAGACTTTGAAGAATTGCGATATTTGGCAAAAAAACTTCTAAACGTGCTTCCAACTCGCGTCTTTTTCTCTGCATTAATCTCTACCGCGGTTCCCTAATCGTTACCCCCCCCCCCCCCCCCCCCCCACCATCACGAGAGGAGGTGTGAGTAAGGCCTCGCCAAGAGAGCTGTTTCTCGGTGATTTTGAAAAATCTACTGACTTAGCGGTGCGTGAATCACCGCAAGACTCTCCATCGCTGCTAAAACTGTACGTTGAAATGATTAAGCTATAAGAATAAATACGCAGAATATTTGAAGACGGTTATTTATTAAAGTAACATGATGGATTATAATTAGCGCGTACGAGAACAACAGCCTGGTACACAATGTAAACTTTTATGATCAAAAGAGTCGCAATTATTGCGACGGTTGCCACGGCCGACGACACCGTCCGCATCTTTATATTTATCGTTCTTATTGGCGAAAGCATTGTAATAACGATTGACTATTTTGTCGTTGCGTGATAAATCATTTGAAAATACACTTCTCAACTTATGCATACCGAAGCCAGTACACATATAATGAAGAAACATAATGCAATACTGTCCGCAACATTGCGAATCCGGAGCTTCAAGTTGATGAGCGCTGTACCGAAAGAGTTTACAGTTTCTACGGGGTCGAATGAGGTGTTGTGGGACAATGGGGGGCAATCCGTAGCTGTCGAAGTACCGTCCGTGTCCAGTTCGATCGACGTACATAGCGACCCAGTGGGCTCCCGGTTGTTTATGTGCATCGGTATTCACAACAAACGCTGTTGGTTTCGTCCAGATCGTTGGTATGCGGTCTGCAGGGTACACGCCCACAGAGTGATTCTCTATATCACGAAGAGAGGCCAGAATCTGAAGGCAGTTCATAACAGACGGGTATCAGGCAGGCCAGGCAGCAGCGCGGTGTTAGTCCTATATTCCCATAAAGAGTCGTAACGCTCGCTATGACAGAGCCATGCTTTGATTGTCGTCACATTATCCAGAGTAAACGTATGCTTTTTTTGCGTATCACAGAGTGGTACGAGCAACGTGTACCGGTTCCCGGGAGTTATTGAAATAACGTGTCGTGGTCGTCTTCCTCCAAATTTATAATATAGCAGTCGGTGAGTTGAGACAGGTAGGATGATTCATCAGCACCCCTTACAAATACCCGCCTAGAATCGGCGACCATTGTCCTCACAATTCTGGCGATCGCCCGTGACGGTGTATAGCCCTTGAACCATAATATCCCGTGATGATTGCACGTCACCCATTCGTTCGTTCTTCTCACATCCAGGGGTACGCGTGAGGTGGTGCAACGATCCAATGATCAGCGTACGATGAATCAAGCGAAACGACAGCCACTTCTTTGGGTATAAAACTATTATGTTTATCCCTTAGACCTTGTATGTCAATCGCGATATTCATGATACAGGCTTACGCTTTGAATGCTTAACGAGAAATGAAGGCCACCGCAGCGCTCAACCGCTGAAATCCACAATGACTTGTCTGGATGCATCAATCTCTAGTACGTTATTATATTCCGCATACACGACACAATTAACCGTTGATGTTAGCGCTTCGTCAAATCGTACTTCTATCCTGACGCTACCGTGTTTCACCAGATTCCAATGACTGGCGCTGTTTGCCGAAAGATCGGGCATAAGATCAAACGCAAAAACACAATAGCCGTAGAGGTACGCGGTGCACGAGATTGAATTCCCTTGATTGAGGAAGTCAATACCTGTACCGGAAAATAACGTATGATACGCATTCACATATAGGAAGGTGTCGGTGAAGTTGGGCTGCAGAGCCTTTGACGGTATTTGTATGCGGTCAGCGTACAAAGCAAGATCATTAATTTTATAATTCTGAAAGTTCAAGGGGTTGAGTGCCCGATTGCCGTTGAACGCTTTATTATTGACAAAACCGATAATTATGCGCGTCGGTAGTTGTCCTAGTATTACATTGTTCAGGGTATCCCCATATACACTAGCATGCATCGATATAGTTTTAACCTCTACGCGCGACAACGGGTTTTTTGCCGTTGATTTGGACAATGCTCTCGCATGAGCTAAAAGCATACTTGGGGCAATTTTTGTACGACGCACAGTGGGGCAGAATCCCAAAAAGCTGGCCAAAATTCGGAAAGTGTCCAAAATGATCTCCAATTCTCTTCTCGGGGGTTTTCGGGGTCGCTGAATACGAATCTGTTATCAGAATTACGATTTTCAAAATGGCGGACCCAAAATGGCGGACATAATTCAACCAATTAGTCAAATAATTCAGTAAAAAATACCCGATCATATTTCTTAAGGGTTTTTGGGATCGCTGATTACGAATTTGTTATAGGAATGTTAATTTTCAAAATAGCAGACGCGATATATAGACGATTCCACAAAAATTTCCAATTTTTAAATATTTTTTAATAGAAAATGTTTCATAATATTTTTAGGTTTAAATGAGTAGAAAATCTCTTGAGCCATGTTTTTATTTTTGAACAATTTCTTGAGTACAAAATTTGCAATAAATCAAATATCTGTTATTTACTTCTAGTAACAAAAATCTTGTATGTCATCTTCAATGTTGGAATCATTCGATTCGGATTCTGATGTTGACCCACTTGTATCCAAATCGGAATCGTTCCTTATCTCTTGTCTGGTGACTTCAGGTTGTCTTAACATTTCTATAGCTTCTTCATGTAAAGATTTCGCCGGTCTCTGGGGCAATTTCCTGATGCTTGAGAGAAATGGATCTGATGATACTAAGAGCCTATAGAAAATGTCTCTCATATTCGATTCTCGAGAGCATTTTCTTGAATGATGTAACCTGTAGTTCTTTATGTCCTTATTGCGTGACTCTTGGGCCTCTTCAGAAAGTTGTCCGATCGGTAAAAGGGCATATTTTACAATTTCTGCTCCGTGCATCAACACTTTGTGCACAGATGTTGGCATGTAATACCATGGATATAAAGCAACGAATAAACGGGCAGTATTTACACAATAGTCTTTGAATTTTTCTTCGTCTATATCATACCCGCTCGAAATTGCCTGCAAAATAACATGAAATCGGTGAATTAAATTTTCATCGCCGTACAAACATGGGGGAAACACAGTTCTAGCTACTGAGAGTTCTTGCAGGAATATTTTATAAAATGTTGAGATTTTCGTAAAGCGTACATTTAGAATAATAAATTACTGTATTAAAATTTAAATGATCTATGAATATTAATCAATAAATGAACATACTACAAATGGAATTCATAAATAAATATTAATCTATGTTAATAGACAGAAAATATACCAACGCGCTGTAACGTAATAATCAATGGATTACATTCACACGTCCGTTAATGTCGCGCCACGTATTTCTCCCTAAAAATTAGTCTAACTATTCGTTGAGCACTCCTGAGCAGCCAGTTTTTTAGTATATTATATTTAGTACTGTACACTATCAGTCTCTTGTTGAAACAAGGTCGAGACTCGCGAAGACATTTTTAAAACTACTTTAGAAAATCGATTTTCGAAAAAAAATGTATAATTTTTTATGTTTACTTGTTGCAAAATTTAGATATTTCAAACATAAAATAAGCAATAACTGTGCATAATTATATTTTCTGCATACCTTCAGAAAGTTTTTCCATTTTGCAGAATTAAAATTGAGACAGTTTCGTCCGTTTCACAGCACTTCGAAACAGGCAAGAATTTTTCAACGCGTACGCTTGTTTAATGCGTACCGAACGGCGGCTGAATGTCGACTGATGTCGAGGCGACCCTAGAGCAGGTATAAACCTGCCCGGTCCGGAATTTCGTCCTAGGACTATCAGTAAACAAGATCTGAACATATATAGACGAATATATACAACTCAAAAATTTGACTTTTGGCCAGCTTTTTGGGATTCTGCCCCACTGTGCGACGCACAAGGAGTGACGCCTCGGTAATATGGATACTGTAATCTTTTGAAGACGTTATAAGACAGAAGGCGTCACTAGTATGCACAAGACGCAAACGCATCTCAACACCATTTATCAAAAATCGTTCTTGGTTATAGATATCGCAGTGCAAATAACCGAGCAGATCAATCTCCCCGCGTGCGTTTGGAACTGTTCAGCGATTAGAAAGACCAACGTTTGCGTCTGCTAAATCGTCCATTTTACCAGCTGAATCGCCGTACCATAGACACCTTGTGAGATGAGAGATTTTCGCACCCTGTCCATAATTTAATAATGTTTCAACGTAGGCTATGTACGCATAAGCATTATTGGGCGGTGATACAAGTTTTTGATTCAAGAATACATCGACCTGATTAAACATTGAGTGGAGTCAATTATTAACAGGTCCCACTTTGACTGTGGGGTCGGGTTTTACAAAGTTCGAGCGTATTTGAACACGCATGCTTAGCATGGTATGTGCAAGATCAATGTATCCATTACCCTGAACAGGCACCACGAATTCGATAGGTGAATCGTCTGTTCGAGATGAGATCGGTTTGTAGTGTAATCATTGCGTCCCCTCGATAGTAGTTTGAGTCGGTGGTAGTGTAAATAACTCCAGCTACGACTTCAAACACGCACATGAATGCTACGGTTCTAGGTCGTGATGTTTTTTTCTTCTCTGTCCTTTTGGACGTCTTTCTACTTGTTCTTTTCACTGTTGTTCTCTTCTTCTTTTTAACACGCCCGACGTGTTTTTTTTTATGTTGTGGGTTTCTTTTTCTGACCGACCCTACGCGTACCGTAGCTGTCGACCGAATGCACAAGCTTGCGAATTTTCGAGCGTTTATATCCCGAGCCCTGCATGAGACTATTGAGTTTTTCTTCAGCCTTTCTCTTCAAATTCATACCCAATTCGCGGAAACGTGATTTAAAGGCCTCTCTAGGATGCATACCTGTATCTATTATATCGTTTGCTACATTAATTCCAAAACGTATAGGTTTATTGCCAACAGTACGTGCTCCCTGCTTCAAGAGCGGTAAAATTCGGCGAAAAAGGCCACCGAAAAAGCTACCGATGCCATGGCCCCTTTCATTTGGCGAGCCTATGTATACCGGACTAATTCTTCCGTAGCCTGTTCTGGCTCCACCCGTCTGTGTATCAAAGTACACATCGTAGTAATCCGTTTTCTCTTTCTGTGATGCTGCGGATAATCTATACGCTTAAACTGTAGCGTCACGGTTAGTGTTCCTCCTTCGAATGGCACCGGTTGCCCAAACTCATCCCTTATATCGATATCTATTGTTTGGAAGCTTGTGCGTAAAAGAGGCACATAGCGAGATGGCGAAAAACTTTGATTTTCACAGAGCCGTAATTATAATTATTATCTGTATCAGAAGGAACGACACATAACAAGGGTGCGTGTACATATCTTGTGATCTATGGCTCGCAAATATCGGTATAAACAAACAACATGTTAGGGATGCCGTTGGTGAGACTGGCCGGTTGCGGCGCAACATACTCAGAACCACTCATCACCACAACCCCTGTACTATGGTTGAACCCTAAAATTTTACTTAATACCGGAGAGAAGTAGAAAGAATGCTCCAGATTTTTACACGTGGTACATATACGCTTTACCGAGACATAGCCGTTACGCGTGTATTGGAACCTCAAGTCTCCCATCACACACGGGATTTCATTTATTGACTCGAGTAACGCATTCACGTTGCGATATACTCTAGCTGGCACGCATGCACGCTCATCTTTGAAATCGATGTCGGCCTTAACACCGGATGTCGTAATGTTCGTTACCACGCTGAAAAAGTTTTTTTTACCGTCAGGCGGTACAGGCAAAATAGTCATGGGTATGTGTATTTAGACTAAAGAAACAGCCCAATTACTCTGCAGGTTTACGCTTTGCGACAAATGCGTCGTATACTGCGTTATTCTGTTTTGAGGATAATACTTCATGCTACTATTGCTAGGTAAAACAACATAGAACGCATCCTTCATCTTGCTCACTTTTTCCTATGGCCTTTCGCGCTCACTTGGACTCTCGATAATTCAGCCTCGTAAGCAATAGCGTCAATCTCCTCGTTGTTAAGGTCGCGTAAGACGTATACGACAGGCTAGGTACTCAATGATAGGCGGTGTATCTTAAACAGTTCACTGCTCCACCCGCTCTCGTATCTTGTAGCAAAGGCCGCCTTGGCACTACTGATACGAAAAACGTCACCCACCCTGTATTTAGGAGACGGCCATCGTTTGGGTTGTTTATATCTCTGCAAAAGATTATTTCGCGCTTTGGCCACTGAAAGAAGCGTTACAGATACGGGCGTCATTTTAGTGCCGCTGTGTAGTGTATGATTATATGCAGAAACTGTATTCCGCAAAACACCAATATAGCGTTTTTAGCGAGAGTACGTGAAATACCGCCACATTCTTTCTTTCCGTGTTCGATTGAATCGCTCTACAATGGCGGCTTTTATATCGGGGTTGCGTGTCGTGCGAAATTGGATATTATTTTTCTTCAGGAACGCCTGAAAGACGGCGCCCGTAAACTCTCTGTCCTTGTCTGATTGCAGACAAACGGCCGATCGTCCGTTTGTGCTCTTTAGGGACAGTATGTGCGTCAGAGCTTTAGCCACTGTCGCAGCAGACTTATTGCGCAAGGGCTCGACCCACGCGTACTTGCTGAGTACATCTATGACTACAAGAAGATAGGCATAACCGTCATTACAACTTTTAAGTGAGCGAAGATCTACAAGATCAGCTTCCCATACATCGTCAACGGTCCATACGTTGTAGGACCGACGTGGGAATCGACGCCTCACAGATCTGTGTTTGGTATAAGCCTCCTGAGCTTCAAGCCACTGTATCGTTTTGTCAGGGGAGATCTTTTTTGACGGCTTATGCGTAACAGCTTGGCAGCAGCGCCGGTGAAAGATGCTTCATGGGACGGATCAAAGTATATTTTTTCGAGTACTTTCATAATGATATAGTACTTTCATAATGATTTCATACTGATATAGTACTTTCATAATGATTTAAGACTGGCCCAGGTCACGCGTCTTCTCTTGCAACTGCCACCGGAGCCGTTCTGTACGCTGGGGTCGGATTTACTGCTCTCGCTGCCGCTGTAAAACTCAGAATAACCAACATCATTGATAGCCCCGTCATTTTCATCGGTGGCACTATCACAGCGCGATCGTAATGTTGAATTTTCTCGAGACTCCAGCCAAAGTTCTTCGTTTCCCACAAATTCTCGAGGTGTCTGTATGGATTGCAAAAAATTTGCAAAGACTTTTCGGTCCACCGGTTTGGCTGCTTTTCTCGCGCGCATTGCGTCGTTCACGAGATCAATGATGTTTGAATCCCTGATCGGTTCCCCGCTGGCGGAAACCTCACCGGCTAAATCCCTAGAAAAATCTGAAGGAGATGCATCATGCAAACGTCGCAATAAAAGTTTTGCTTTATTGCGAAATTTCAAAGGCACACTCTCAATGATAATGGAATCATTCATCCGGGTCGTAGGGACTTCGCTGTTAGATGGAGTGAATTGCGCACTACTCTCTTTCTTTTTCATAAGAGCATGTCACTGACGTGCTTGTTCCCCATCAGTGAAATACCGCTGCAGCACGCTCAAATACGCCAGCCACTTTTTTCGTTCATCCGCGTACGCATTAGATTTCAAAATCTCATTCATCTCCGCATCCAGTCTGCTAAGAGCCGCCTCAATTGTTTTCTCTGCTTGCTTCGTTGACACCCCCCTGTTATCATTAGTGAAATTAAGCTGCCTCTGAGTACTGAGCTGTAATAGATTCTCCTCAGGCACCAGAACCATTTTTCGGGCATGCTCCATCATTAGCGACCACCGATTAGATTCGACAACACAGTACCTAGTATGGGTGCAAGCAGGAGGGGTAAAAAATCACCGCTTTGAACGACAAACCTCTTCTTACTCTTCCAGCAGCCGTTTTTTGATGCTAAGCGATGAAGAAGGGGTGCGTAGCGACGTAGTTTTTTCCTCTGTTCAGCCTTGAAAGGAATATTAGCGTGAAGAACGTTCAAAGCACACTCGCAAATGCAACGTATCATGCGAGAGTTTGCTTTCCGCAAAATGGCCTCGTGCTGCTCTTTGGTGAGATGCTGCAGGGCGTTTAATATCGCAGCGCTCTTCCTGCAGGGAGACGACCCGCTGCGTGCCATTACAGATGTAGAACTGGCAATTTTCCGCTCGTGTTACCGCTTTTGAATTTTTTTCGTGGCACGTAAATGAAATGATGAGGATCATCCGAAAAAATACTTGCGCGGAATCGACAATTGCCAGGTGTCAATTGCTTCAGATCTAATAGAAAATAACCGTGTGGCTTAGACGTTGCATCGTAATAAACCTCTTGTAGAAAACGCGGGTTTTCAGGACATACCTGCCGCGCTAAGTGCTGTATTTGGGCGCGGTCACGGGGATTTTTGAAAATAACGATGTAATTTGCGTTGAGAGAGATATCTCGTTCACTGTGACCCTGGTGGAACAAGTTTGGCGTTATAAAAAATGACACTCGAA
This sequence comes from Ophion obscuratus, assembly GCA_964007375.1. Lineage (NCBI taxonomy): Eukaryota > Metazoa > Arthropoda > Insecta > Hymenoptera > Ichneumonidae > Ophion > Ophion obscuratus. The sequence goes on from OZ023313.1 coordinate 52,088,831, forward strand.
TTTTTATGGTGGCTGCCTATGGTAAATAGATCGACAACGCTGTTGTTCGATGCTTCGCGCATTAGATCATCGATAATTAAGAGTTTGGCGCAGGGATCGTTTGAGTAATCAGCAGACTGGGGTAACCTTGCACGAAACTCGATAGACGCGCCGTATTCTGAATACGCTGCCTGGCACTCGGAATAATAAAATATTATTCTCTTGAATGGCTCACTGTTCAGACGTGTAATGAGCTTCAGACATTTTTTAACAAAATACGTTTTACCGCAGCCCGTCGGCCCGCAGATCATTGAAGTCCAGGGATGCTGCCACCTCGTATCCATTGGAGCAAATGAGAGAATTAAGCTTTTGTTTAACATTAAATAAGACGAGGAGTCAGAATTTATTTTTCATTAAAATAGTTTTACAAGCAAAAACATATTTTATAGCTAGCAATAACCGTAGGGAAGCGACCCGTATTCACCATCGCGCCTGCGCTTAACACTACAGAGTTTACACGTTTTTGTTTCGCCGCGCGTAACAACATGATGGAGTTCTGTACGCCTAAGAGCATCGTTGCGCAGTACAATAGGATCCTCACGGTTGCCAACGATGAAAGACCGTACGGACTCGTAATTTATTAGTGAATTGTTAGCAAAAGTAAGCGTGATACCCTTCACTTTGCAAGCCTCGCTCTCTGACCCGTCCGGTGTCCGCACTATGAATGCGTAAAATTTTGGTCCACCTGAAATGAAACTTTTGATGTAACTACACTCCCCATAAGCACTCAGTTCATCCGTCAAATCGCCTAGCAATTGGCCTATCGGGGGCTCGTATTCGTCAGATTGCTCTCTTGTCATATAAATGACGGAATCAGTATCGCAGAACAGCGCACGCCAGCCCAGACGTTCCAAGTAGCTATAAAGCTTCAAGCCCGCTTGTGCCGTAGTGTATGCAGCTATTACGGAATTGGCTATACTCGAGGGCACCACGGCCTCGTCGGTTTCAGTGTAGTTCACATACAGGATTTCGTTATTCACCGGTAGTATACCTGTGATTTCGTATTCAGGATTGATTAATAATTCGATAAGCTTTTTGCGTGTGGATACTACGACTGTTTGCGGTGAATTTTCGCGCTAACCAAATTTTCCCCAGAATGAATTTAGACAAAGTTTAGCGACTGAGCGTAGCCCTGGATTTTTGGCTATGGCCTGACAATTCAAGCGAACACCCTCGGATCGCTCGAAGGTTTCGATATAGCGTTCTTGAGAGGCTTCATCGTCCAGACAATTCTCAGGCCATCCGCTCGCCTCCTGTTTGATCTTTAAAAATGTTTTAATGTACTCGACGAATAAGCCTCCTGATTACGTATCACGATCGAATTGTGTGACTTCGTATTGCCAAATTTTGGCTATGCGTATTGTGTAGCCGCATTAAACGGCTTTTCGCAGTTCATCGACAACCCAGGTACCCTCAAATACACGGTCATCCGGGTCGTCGTGCATACACGCTTCTTGATTCATCATCTCGTTGCATTTACGGCATAGAGAGAACCGTAGTATCTGATGCATACGCACAGGCAATACACGATGGTAAAGATTGCGTGGTGGTAGAACGGTGCATTTAACTAGACCCTCGACACGAGCCAAATCATTAGCAGCACCGGTCAGTTATAAGCATTCGTCGGCAATGTATACTTTTGGGTGACCCACGGGATATTTACCAAATTTGCAAATATATGGATAGAGAGAACAGCCATCTACGTAATGTATGCATTCCCCCTCCTTAGTGTCGTAAAGCGTCACCATGTTTTCCGTGCGACCTCCGAAAAAAGCATCGCGTTCAGAGTTTGTTTCCAAAAGACGATCCCACGCGCATTCCCAAATTTCCGTTAATTGGTAGCCAGTCGAATGAATTCTATGTGATATGGCTATCGTTCTTTCTAGACACTCGTCCATAGACGCGCCATTGCGCTGCTTACGATCTCTATTAAAGACGTAGCATTTGGGGCAACCGTGCCAACAACAACCGTGGAACTGTAATACGTGAGTAGCATCAGCAGTTTCGTACCCGTCAACTAGTAAATTCTGAGGTAATTTAAACTCGCGTGATCGGCCAGCGTGTATGATGAGGTGTCCAAGAGAATGCTCCATCCAAACAAGCCATGATATCGCTTTTTTGGATTGATTATGAGCCCATCTATAACCGCCCAACGGAATAATACCAATCGAATTGTCTTTTAGGAAATTTTTACGAAAGACACGGCAACTGGCCGACGCTATAGTTGTGCTCTCGTCAAACGGGCAGACGCGACAGCTGGCCATAAACATGTCGCAAAAAGTCATACACGCACGTCTCAAAATCGTGAGATCGTCCGTTTCCGCTTACAAGCTCCTTCGAAAAGTCAAACACGTAACCGGTATCTTTTGACTCGCGATACTAGGCTAACAAATTTTCGCACTCTGCGGAACGCATCGTGTCCGGGGAATAATACTCCAGCGAAGGTAGCGGCCCTACATAATTTTGATTTTCCGGTCTGTTGAATAGATGAGGGAACACGCCTTTAGCGATAGAGCCTGTGAGCCCAAAGGCTTTAGGAAGCGTGGTGAGCGGCATGTGAAAATAATTTTGACTGTCGAGAAATACAAGTTTTTCGAGACGCATTGAAATAGTTTTCGTACCGTTCATAATTATGCTCGGTAGCTGGGTCTTTTTGTCTTCAATCAAATAGCACAAAATGAACTGCGCGTCAAAGCCCCCAGCGTTATGAGCAATACAGATAGTACGCGAAAAATCATCGACACGCTGCACAGCAAGCTCAACCAATTGACCCACAGGATGGTGGCTAAAGATAAACTCATTAGAGCCGCAATGTTCACATGGCTCAACTATAGAATCACGCGTGCAACAATATATGCAAACTCGTTGAGCTACACACAAATTTGGCTTGTGTACAAAAGTACTCGTATCACCGCGTACCTGCGTGCATTGCTGAGTCTCAAAGTAATAGAATATGAAGAGTATTTTCCCGATATTTTTACCGTCACGAATAGGCTTCATAAAGCAGTTATGATTATTAGGACGATCCGTTCTACATGTTTTACAAAAGGCTACACCGCAAACGTGTTTTGTCCTATTATTCAGATGTCGCACTATTCTCAAGCATTCGTGGCACCGTTTGAGAGAGGCACAAACGCTATTTCAGTTGCGCCTTCGATACTGTTTAACAGCCAAATGATTTTCAACGCATCGCTCACCGTAAAATTCGCGAGCGCCCACCGGATCGTAGCATTTACGTCAGGGCCACACGGTGGCGAGGTCATGCAGCGAGGACATTTCTTTTTTAAGCATCTTAGACCAAATTTACGATATTGCGAATTACACGATGAGCAAAAATCGCGGCTTTCGACAGCACCTCGTAAATTTAATATTGGCTGAAAATGATGCGAATGTTCGCAATACAATATATACAGCGTGTGTTGAATGGTGCGAAAAGTGTTCAAGACTTTTTGAGTGCCATCGAACAAGGGCTCGACTCCCCGCTCCAAAGTTAAAAATTCGTAAACTACTATAGTGACACCATCTCGCGCCAAATAATATTGATAGAGAGCAATCTCGTGGACACCACAACCGTTCGCCGGTGCTGTAACTTTCGCCGCTCTTGTCAATTCAAGAGCTGCGTTCCTCTGTAACGAGCTGTTCATCCGCCTCATGCGCTGCCCGTTTGCGTGTAAACTACGCGATCGTACTTCACCCCGTTCGGCGTAGGCATGTACAGCCACCAGTGATCGCGGCAAACACAAATTATCATTATTCCGAATTGTAATCATAGATTTTTCCACACCCTCGTGTGCTAGGGATTTTCTTCCGGTGCCCTCGATTTTTATTTATTATTAATACTCACACTCATAGCTGCCTGTACATATTTCGCCGCATTGCACATATTAGATGTCGACAGTTGATCAACCGCAACGCCGTCGTGTCCATTTTTGCTGAGGCGATGATACAGATCTACGTATATTTCGGAGGGGTTGCACATACTAAATGTAAATGGCTGGTCACCCGCGAACGGTACGAGTGAATCTAAATATATCATACCACAGTTATCTAAATTGAATCAAAATACAGATGCGCATAGTATCATATTTTCTTACGTTCAGGGGGATGCGCAAATAGGTCAGAGGGGCTGAGGGAAGCCTGAGGTACTTCTTCTTCTGCAGCATCTGATAGAGGAGATAGATGCGGGCAATCGGTATATGCCCGTGTTGCTTCTTGTGCTTCCTCCGCAATTCGCACCCCTTCAATGAGTGCTGCTTCTTCATTGGAAGATGCATCATAGAGTCATTGGTAATCTGTAGGCACCTTGCTATTACTACGATATGTCACATAAAAGGAGGGCTCACACTATGAAGTACAGCTTACCATTTATTTCCTTAACGAGATTGCGCATACACTGCGTATTCTGGAGATTCCTGCGTTGCATCGCATCGAACGCACACACAAGCACGCGATACCCTCTGAACAGGCCTTTATTATATGCCGTCGCAATGACACGTAGTTGGGTCCACCATAACACATATTTTAAACGGCTCAAGAGAGAGCTTTCAAATAAATAACGCAATTCGTTGCACCAATCATTATTGCACCTTCGTCGCAGCTATGTATTGCGCGTTTTGGCTAAATGCAAGAGATCTAAAATACACGCGCACGTCTTACGGTTAGTCATGATCGCTCCTGAGAAATGTATTGTCGGCTGTCTGAATTGCAACTGATAGCCGCTTGACTTTTCTCAAATGCTCATAATACTACGAGCCATGTGTATGTGTGTATGTTTAATCACTAATGCATAAACAATACAGCACATTTCAAAGTGATACTCATGTGAAAATGTTGAGATTTCTTTCTGCGAGCAAGTAAGCCGATATTTCGCGCGGTTGCAGTTTTGCTGAATGCCGTGAAATCATTGCGACGCGCATCATCAACGCCTCCGTCCCATCTTTATATTCATTATAAAGGACTTTTATTTTTGTCGGAGGCATGCTACAAGGTTTTATTTTTTTGAAACCGAAATCAAAAACACCATCGAGATCAAAAGCAAAATTGAAATCGAGATTGAAATAAAAATAAACATAAAAAAATAAAAAATGAAATTAAAAATTAAAAGCGTAATCAAGAATTAAAACCGAAAGCAAAAATCAATATTGATATAAAAAATTTAAGGGTGAACTCAAAATTATAAATTTTAATTGATGAAATAAACATCGAGATCAGTGTTCTCAAGTGACAATCTTGAAATTTCTTCGATGAGTGTGTAGTCGATATTTCGCGAAGTTGTAGTTTTGCTGATTGCTACATAAACGTGCTGGAGAGTGTCACGAACGCCTCAATCGAATCTTTATATTCGTTATAAAGAACTTTCGAATCGTCATTGAGATCATAACCGATATCAAAAATGAATATCGGTATAAAAAATCAGAAATAAAAATCGAGATACGTATTTTTTTTTGTTTCGGTTTATTGGATATTTGTGGTAGCACCGTTCTTTCTCAAAATCATATGAATGTGGGCGTGTGCGTATGCGGGATCAGCGCTGTGTCGCAGGGTATCTCTCTTCTGCTGCAGCTGGAGCGCCGTGTTTCCCTCTCTCTCATCGTCGCGCTCTATAGCAGGAGACGTCTCGCTACAGCTTGTGCGATCTCTCTCGCTACATCTCCCACTCTCTCTCGCTCCCTGTTTTCGTCATTTTATAGGTGATCTGTTTCCTGCTAATGATGTGATCTGTTTCCTGCTCTCTCCACACATATGCCTCGCTAGTGGAAGAAGTCTCTCTCCTACTGCAGATCGCGCAGTTTCTCGCTCTCTCTCGTTTACCACATACACGGCAGCGCGCTGCCGTACATACATGCACCGAAGCAATACTGCATAGTGATCTCTCTCTCTCTCTCTCTCTCTCTCTCTCTCTCTCTCTCTCTCTCTCTCTCTCTCTCTCTCTCTCTCTCTCTCTCTCTCTCCCTCCCTCTCCCTCTCTCTCTCTCTCTCTCTCTCTCTTTTCTCTCATCTCATGTGAGTACCCGTGTACGCTATCTGTTTCGGCTCCGTCTTCAATCAGAATTTTCTTTGCCGATTCCTGCCTTCGGGCGTTCTTGTTACAGGTGAAGCATAGCCCAAATGTTGCTTTTTATCTGAATCCATGAGTTCTTCTCGCTGCACGCTGCATCCTCTGATATTCAGATAATCTGCAATGCTTCACGAATAAACTGCAACATAACCTCAATTGTCACGGACTCGCTAAATCTGCTGTCTCTCACCGTGGGATATCTTACCGTGATATATCGTGGGAATCATTCGCGCTCTATCGATTATCGACACCGACTGATCGAGGATCTGTTTTATCCATCACGGATATCCGTCCCCAGTTTGTCTTATCGACGTGCTTACCTTATCACCGGTCAGTAATCACTCAATTGTACCGCTCGTCTTCTTATCGGTCGATAATATATCACCGTAAGCATCGGCAGTGAGAGCGGCGCGTGAAATGGGCCGCAGTTGTTCGAAATGCGGCAAGATCATTGCTGGGGTCAGCAATGATTGCATCACCTGCGGGCAGTCATTTCACTCGGGATGTGCTCGCAGCTATCTGTTGACTTCCACCGTCCATGACTGTTGTCTCCTCCACCTCACGCCTTTATCTTCGTCGCCGATCGCTAGCCAGCCATCTGTATCCCGAAGCACTTTAAACATTCATCGCAATGCCGCTACCGGAGATCATGTGCTTTCCCTATCCCCCTCTCCAGCCGCGCCGCTAATCACTGACAGCACTCTCGCGAAACTGGTTTCCATGCATGAAAAAACTAACTCCACCATCGAAGCTTTTTGTCGCTCTCAGGAGAAAAAGAATAATGAATTTCGCGCGAAGCTTGAACAGATCCCACCCATGGCGGCAACCCTTACTGAACTTCTACGACGTGTCGCTGAGCTCGAAAACGCTAACATCGCCCTGAAAGCTGAGGCCGCCGCGCGGCGGCACGATCATCCCCCTGAGGTTATCATCACTTCTTCGCCTTCTACCGGTGAGGTAATCATTGCTGGACTGCCAATATGCGACGCCTAAAATCCCAAGGATTTGATTATTAACGTCTTCGACGCACTGGGAGTATCTGAGTTATCGCACCATATTCTCGAGGTAAGGAAACTTCCTACCAAGTCATCGGGGGCCATATGAAGGGAGTGAATCGGTGCATGTCAAATGCTCCTATATCGTCGCGCTGACCTCAAGCTCGGTTAGAGACATCCTCATCGGCAAAAAACCCGAAAAACGTGAGCTTAAATGATCCGAGGTCTTCAACGACTGTTCTATCGCTACGAAAGACTTTAACATCCTCGTGAATGAAATGCTGCCAGCTGAAAAATATAAATTGTTTCGACGCGCGAAAGCTAAGGCCGCAGTTGTAGGTTGCAAGTACGTGTGGACCAGGCGTGAGGAGGCGGCACATGAGGATATTGGGAATAACCAAGAGAAAGTACATTCGCTAGGATGCAACACCTCCCCGGTTTAAGATTGAGCGACCCGTTCAATTCTTATGAATGTTCTGAAGGTTATCTCAATATCGTCATCAGCCTATTCTTAAACGGTTGCGGTGTCGGTAGGTCCAATCTTTGGATTAGAGTCTTATCGAGACTATAGAAGAAGAAAAGAATGTGTGTCTTATTATTGTATATATAGATCTTTGTATGAGAATATTTTTGGTCATTTCATATCTAGATCTTTGTGCAAGGAAGTTTTTCTTTCTTCTTTGTTTTTTTTTTATAATTATGAACATATTTATATTTTTCATTTTGCGCTGAAATGTATGTGCACGAGTTTTTTTCTTTCTATTTTTCTTATGGATAGGTACTTGTTTGATTGTTTTACCTCATCTCTTGTTTGATAAGGTTAAAAGAATGATGACTAAAGAAAATGAGTAGCATGATCAGAATTATCGTAAGTCTCCTCGTGCGAATTGAAGCGAAGGAACGCGTCATGGAGGATTGGTTAATTCCTGGATGATCGGAGATAACAGGGTACAGATCATGTGATGCAGCGTTGATATTGGTCCTCTGGTTCAGCTGGGGGGGGGCGACACGAGTTAATGAAGTTCTTGACCAGTTTCTGCATTCGTTGACGTTTTGTTCTTGGGTTATTTACCTAGGTGCATCAGGAGGTACGTAACCGAGTCCCATACTGCACCAATGAGGTAGATCGACCAGCCGCACATAGGGTGTGGGCTGTTTGTATGGGTCACCGCATCTAGGAGGAGCTTGATCGCTTGCACGACGAGTGACGTTCGGATGAAACCTGCGTTTGCTGCACCGAATTGAATGAATTTTCCCAGTTGCGATTCCAGATGGAGTCCGCTTGGTGTTATAGATGGTTCCTATACAGCAAATTTAAAACTTCTCCTCTTGATTGACAGTATTTTAATCACGGATGCCCCGTGCCATATTGTTTACGACAGCGGGTTTCTCGACGGGAAACATTATGCATTCTCGTACGTTGTCGATATCTTCTTTGGAATAGATCCCATGTGATGCTGGGTTCGGGTATCGCCTAGTTGAATTCGTCGTCAATTTCGTGATTGCAGGTGATGTGGCTTCGACCAGAACAGGGATGAACTTGTACCAGGTGTCTCCAAAAAGGTAATATGGGGGAAGTAAGAAGTTGCAGGTTGTTTGAGTTTCTCATTTTGGTAATATATGCGTTCAAGGATTAAGGAAATATATTTCGCTCCCACAAGTGACAGGCAATCAATCGTTAATATTTTTTGAGATGTACAAATTTTCTTGCATTCTTATACATAAAATAACGTGTAGTCTTTCGCTAAGAAGTAGTGCCATATAACTCGGTTTCTTTGCTAAATTGTATACAATTTGTACGAGGCTTGGATCGCTGATAACAAAATATTTTGGAACATTCGGCGCTATTTTTCCACCGTTGCGTAGGAATATCGTAATATACCGATTTGTTAATGTAATATAATTACTACGTATACGAATTTCAAATGTATGTAGTCAATTATATCTAGGTTCGCGACCGGAAACCTCCCTTAAATTGTGAAAAAGTTAGTTCGGCGAGTTTTGAACATAAACAAGTTTGGATGTTCTGGATTGAGGATACTGTAATTAAAAATTTGAACTGTTTCTCCGGTCACGATTGCAAAGGTGATATCGTTAAACGTTACAGAGTAGATTGATAACGGCTATCTGAAAAATAGGTTAATCATTATGATTATTTATTTAATAAGGATTCAAATCGGTTTTTGAGACACCCTTGCGTCTTCCAGGGTGATACGGCTTACCCGTTGAGTCGGTGAAATAAACCGGATTATCATTGCGAAAGTGGACCAATTATTTAGTATTGATGCAATTTGCAATTTTGAATTCTGATATTTTTCTTTCCTCCACAGGAGGATCCTCGTCTTCGGAGGGTTGTGAATCGAGAGAGTTGGAATCTGAATTTGTCGAATTATAGGAATTAGGATCGTTGGAGTTTTTGGAGCGAGGGATCGGAAGTGCTTTGCACTTGTCAAAACCCGCAGCTGATTTCGAGGCAATGCCCTCCGCGGGTCGTCCAGTGCATATAGGTCTTACTATCTCGACCTTCGTCTCGCCGTCGCTACTCTCTGCGTAATTTATGAGTTTACGAATTCGACGTGCAAGGTATCACATTTTGGACTGCGCGTCTACGCATTCGGGTGCAGGCGCGTTGGCCTTGACGGTAGCGTAGTCGCCAGATGATTCGTGCACTTGTTCTATAGGGCTCTTCGCTTGGGAGTGAGTGACGATGTTAATATTTTCCTCACGCGGGACGGGCTGGACATCTGCTTGAACAGTAAAGGTCGTTGGATTTTTGTTTTCGGCATTGCTATCGCTAGGCTGGTCTAATTTGCGCGCCAAATATTGTAACGCAGTTTTCGAATTTTCGATTATATGCGATGTTGACTTAGAGGTGACGATAGAATTTACGTTTGGATTTCGATTTTGATTTTCTTCTTTTTTTAATTTTTTATTTGCATTTGAGAATGGACTTTTATTCAATTTTTTTTTTCATTTTTAGGCCTTCTCCTTCGTTTTGGTTTTGGATTGTTTAGGATTTTCCTTTTTCGTTTTGATTTTGTTTTATTTTGGGTTTTTCTTTTTCGTTTGACTTATGAATTGTTTTGGATTTTTCCTTTTCGTTTTGGGTTTTATTCGTTTTTGATTTTGCTTTTTGTTCCTCGTTTCGATTTTGATTTGGTTTTGTTTAAATTATTTCGTTTTCGTTTGTTTTTGCTTTTTCCTCGCTACTGGATTTTTTATTTGATTTTTCCTGCTCGTCGCTCTCTTCGGAGTGAAGTCAAGGTTTTGCTTCGATGTTTTTCGCCGAAGTTATTAGATTGGCCACTTTCGGGCTCTGGATCAGCGTAGTTGTCATGAAATCTACGACTGAAATAGAAGGGTCACGAGGAATTTGCCTGGAATTTAACATGCAATCTAATTTTGGATTGGAATGATCGCGAGGAATTGGGTTTGCATCGCGAGGAACTGGATTGGAAACGCAGATTGTCGTGCACTCTGAGTTTGTTTTTGTTTGGAATCGCAGATTGTCGTACAATCTGTTTTTGTTTTTTGTTTGGAATTGCAGATTGTCGTGCAATCTCATTTTGTCTTTTGTTTGGTTTGGTTTTCCACGATGTCGAACTCCTGTAGCTTTATGACCGGTACGATCAATCTTACGGCGTCATTTGTGGGATTGGAATCCTTCAAATGGGCCTTTACGTCATTGTTTGTTACCTGGCAGTCGCTGGCTTGTACGCTGGCAGTCGCCAGCGTAAACATCCTGACGGATTTTTAAAGGCGGGATATAGCCTTCATTGAACATGCGGTTTTCGACTGTCATGTGGAAAGAGCCCCCAGGGGCGGCCACCCGCTCGCGGGTGGTCCGTACGGGCAGTGGCCTTCCCGGGGTACCCGAGCCAAACTATACCGGGACCCTTGTTGAGAGGCGGACGGAGCCGGTGGCAGTCCGTAACGCCGCCCCCTACGGCACTGCAAGCCGGCACGGAGTCTGACCACTCCCAGGACCGGGGGCTCCGGCTTAGCTGCGGCGGCCGGAGCTGCGAGGAGCATAACCTCAACAAAAATCCCCAACCCCCGACTGTGTGGCAGCCGGGGGTCCCTTGGTTGGTGGGTAGGTCCAACCAGCGTTCCGCGGAGGCCTGTGTGTTTGGAATGGGAATTGACGGTGCGATGGCGGAGAGATGGCGGAGAGAATGGCAAATGCTAGCTGGTGGGTACGGCAAGTGCGAGCTGGTGGTGAGACGGTGGTTTGGCACGTGGTGTTGTGGTCAGGCGTTGGCCGGCGGGGGCGAGTCCGGTGGTGGTGACGGGCTCGTGAAACTCGAGGGGTAGCCGACTCTCCCGAGAGTTTCCGAGCCGGTGGTATGAGGTTGGATGGTGGTTTGCGCGAGTTACGCAGGGGAGGGTGCAGGAGGTCGAAGACCCCGGCCCTCTCGGGTTTAGCGAACCCGCGTACCCGAGCCGGCGTACCGGTGCCATGGCTGGTTGGAGCCTATTCCGGAGTGGGCCAAGTCCACCCATGAACGTCCGACCAATGGCGAATACTGGTACCACGGGGGCCGGGGCGCCCGGTGTCGGCTACGGACCGGCACCGCCCGGCCAAGGAGTCGGATTCGTGGTGGCAGTAGTGGCGGCGTGTGAGTTGCGCGATAATCCAACTCGGGAGCGGCCCTATCTTAGGCCGTAGGGAGGTTGGAAAGTACTCCTCCCCTTGCCAAGGGGCTCGGACGGGCTAACCACCGAATGGGGTTTGGTAGCCGTCCCGTCTCGGGCTCGACACTCATGAGTGCTTGAGCCAGCGAGACGGGACAGCGCGATGGTCGGGCGTGATCTCGACCCCGCGCACTTGGGTGCCGCGTCGTAAGCCGAGAGGCGGAGACGGCGCGTTATAAACAAAAGGTGATTAATGTCATGTGGAAAGAGGTTTCGAATGCGCGGGGATTTCTACTACCTCGTCGGGTTCGTTTGTTCGTTCGAACGGACATGCCTTGCACAGGACATTTATCGGCTGTGTGCCCTGAGTTTTTACACAATTGACAGGTTGTGGCACGTGAATTCTGATCGGTGTAACACCTGTCAGCAGTATGACCGAGTTTCTTGCAAATTTGGCAGATGACCCAGCCTTGCTCGTTTGGTTTTTTTCTGCACTCGACGGCACTGTGGCTTTGATCTTTGCAAATTTGGCATGTAAGAATTGCGAATCAGCAAGCTTCGGTCGGATGATTATCATTTTTTCAAATGTTACAGATCTTGACTCACTTGATCGGAATGGGTTTAATGGAGGGCGAGTGCAACTATTTTCGCGACGCAATTTCACGTTCAATTTGTATAGCTTTGTCGATCGCGACGTCATTGTTGGCACACGGAGGGAGACGTCGTTTAATTTCCCCCTTTAACCCACGTTTATAACACGTCAGAAAGTAGTCGCCTACTGTTATTCTGAATACAGGGTCGTCCGCCCCATCATTCGATAGGTTTCGCACCTCGATTATTTCCCTTGCCTTTTTCCTAATTTTTGCGGTAAAATCTATTGGCCGTTTGAAAGATGTTATGGAGTTCTCCCAATAATTGCATTACGAATTTATTTAGTGTATATATTTTTTTTAGGAATTTCTTTAGTGCTTCCATCGTTTCGAATTTGGTCCCGTGGATTACTTCTCTAGCTTGATTTTTCAATTTGTTTCTAATTAATTTTGTTAAATATTTTTCGGATTCGGGAGGGAGCATGTATTTTGCATCCTCACACCCAGTTATGAATTCTGATAAAGGGATATTTTGTCCGTCGAATTCGGGAACGCAGATTATGGCGTCACTTAGGGCTACTAATTGGTCTGTTCCTAACGTCGTCATTGTTTTTATGGGTTTGTTTTCGATTTTTGAGAATTTTTGTAATTTCTTGATCGATCGTTTAGGAGGATCCAAATCAGGTAACAAATCCGATATATCAATTTCCAAATCACTGATGGAAGTTGGATTAATTAGCACATTCCCTTTTTAATATCCCGGACGAGCCCCCAAAAATTAATATGTCACATCCGGAAGGGATGAGAGCATAATATTTTCGTTTCCCTCTTTGTTTTCTACGCCTACCGCAATAGCACGGGATGAGGATAAAAAGGGGTAGTACGTGGGAAATAATAGAATTAAGAAATTGACGCGATATTTCGGCATTGAGGAATATCGACAGAATCGGTGTAAGATTGACATTATGTTATTTAATATAAGATTACTAGACGGGTTAAAGCGACCAGGCCTACGATGAATGATACAGTAAATAAAAAGGTATGCTTAGCTTACATTGGTTCTGTTTGACGCTCGGTCGCTCGGTCGCTCGCTCGCGTGGATGCTTGCTGTCGCTCACGTTACAAGGGCCTTCGCTCTAGGCCTGGTGCGCTGGCTGGTACAATTGCTGGTAAGACGCTCGCAGGACTTTACGCTGGTTGTGTGTATACTCGACGTGTTTACTACGACGGCACTACGCGTAGATAGAAATATAAATGGCGCGCAAGGTCGAAGAATCGAGATTGATATTCACGCACCGATGATAGAAATCATACAAGTGTAAAATCAAACTTTTGTGACTCGAAAAATAAAGACTGTTCATATGAAAGTTAATTGGAGGTATTGGTAGGCTTTTGAATTGCGACTTGATATAGGGACTGGGATTTAGATTTGATAGAAGAACTTGAGTCGATGGTAGGTGACGGGAGACTGGGATTGAGACTTGATAGAAGAACTTGAGTGAACGATAGTTGACGGGAGACTGGGATTGAGACTTGATAGAAGAACTTGAGTCGACGATAATTGACGGGAGACTGGGATTGAGACTTGATAGAAGAACTTGGTTCGATGGTAATTGACGGAAGTCTAACTTCAGGAAGGAAGTTTTTCTCAATAGTGGGTTCAATAGTGGGAGAAGGAACCTTAGGGAGAGTGTGGTCTTGGTCATCTAGTTCTGTGCATATTGGTCCATTAGTCGTGAATACATTGGCCAATTAGCGTGATTGGTCGCGGTATGGTGTGCAAGTAGGATACAGATTCGCTAGGCACGTGCGTGGCCTTATTCTAGGGCATCGGTTCTGACTAATATGCATATTAAGAGAAGGAGACCTTTCTCTCGTGTCTCGGAAAATACGCGCATGGGATATAGAGTTCGATATCAGAAATCTAAGCATTTGCATGGTTGTGTTATATCAATTTATGGCTATAGTGACTTATCATATCCAGAAGTTTGTATATTGGATTACGCTGCGAGACTGGATGTCTTATTATTTAGTCGGAGTTATAGGTTCATCGGAGCCGTCTAGTCTATGTTATGTTTAAATAATCTAGGGTCGAGGCTTCTCTTGGTCACCATGCGGATGGGCTGACGTAGAGTTTTTGGAGTATGTTGATCGAGCTGATGGTTGGTTTTTCGTTCGACAGCTCTTCTTGGAATATGCGCCTGAGATAGTGTTCTTGTTGACAGCCAATGGGATCGGAAAAGTCGGTGACTATGGCGGTGCTGCTATCGTGTATATATCGCAGTGATTTTAATATCCTCACGGAATGTATGCAAGTTCCGTTTAATGCTGTTACGCGTCTTATTCTTAAATGTATATATGTATAAGCTTATAAAGGCAAATGAGGATATTGGAAATAACCGAGAGAAAGTACGTTCGCTAGGATGTACCAGTGATAAAGGATGTTGAAATTTGTATAATCTCATTTAATGTTCATTAACCCCTTCGTTGTCACACTTACCTGGAAAAACATGCTTGTCATACTAGGTCAATTTGACGCAGTGTGACAAGCCTATCAGTCGGATGACCATGAAAAAATTCATGAACATACTTTAAATATTGTATAATGTATGCCAAAAAATATGATGTCAAAAATCAGATGGCACCATGCAAAAAAGTCTTAAAGAGAAAAATAGCAGAAAAAGCTTGGCGACGCTGGATCGTTTAGACTCACAGTGACAACAAAGGGTTAAACTGACTTTTATGAACAGTTCCATCGTAGTCAAATTACAATATTTTTCTTAATCTAAATCAACAAGTAATACCTCTTACTCGAGCTCCCTTGCATTTAAAATCTATTCAAGAATTTTCTTTTTATTTTGATAAGGTTCGCTTCAAAAACCCAGAACAATCAATATATGTAGGTAGCATCTATAATAAAATCTACTGTGGCAAAGCACATAAATATCTAATGAATTCAACATAATATTATTTTTAATATGACCAAATTTTCTGTTTTCATTGAATAATTCTAAATGTTTTAGGTATCATTATATCGTGAAGGTAATCGAGCATTTTATTTTCACCTTAGATTAATTATCTCTCTTAAAATAATTCCATCTACGTTTTAATTTCAATTTCAATTTCGTTGTATTACGTTCCAATTTCAATTACGTTTCAATTTCAATAATTTCATCTACGTTTCAATTTTGAATTTTCTCAGTGAGTTCGGAATCTCAATGGTAATTATTCTCTTTGATGATGATTTTAGCTTTGGAGCAGGAAGTTTCCTCACAGCTTGATATTTAGCGATTGAACTGATATAATCTTGAATAGGACACCTGAAACCTTTTCTAAGAGAAATTCTGAGAGAAATGAAAAACAATAACTGAAGAACACTTGATCCGAGGACTCAACTCCCCCATAAGAGCGTGTACCAAGTGTCTCCTAACCAGGTTGCGGTAAAAAAGTTATATTTAGCAAAAGAGCCATTTAAATCCCAGTGTTTTTCTGTGCAAAACTGTAAACTATATCTATAATCACTTGCATGAAACACCTAGAACAACTTTTCCAAATAACAGTATCATCAAAATTAAAACTTACGAAAAAGATTTATCTGCGTGCCAAACACCAAGCCATCCGCCATTTGCAAAGTTGTCAAGTCTGACAGACGGCACTGCTTTAGAAGGTTTGTGGGTACCATCAAAACCTAGTCTTGCTAGTTAAAAGTAATGCAATGTTCATAGAAGTTTTGTACATGTGTACCAAGTCTCCCACAAGGACCAAGTATCCTCAGTCTCCTCTATATAATGTAACACGATCAATTGCTCATCGGAGCTAGACAATAAATTCCGCCTCAGTAGGATAATTCGTGTTTTTCACTGGCCCTCGCAATCACCGAACATAAATCCTATCGAGCATTTGTAGTAAGAAATAGAACTGTGCATCGGTAATAAGGAACACTTAAATATAAAATAACAATGGCAAAGTTTCCAAATTCAATGCTTGAATACACAACGAGATCGCTCTTCTAGTTTAATTTCATCGAGCTCTCGATGTTGGGTTGCGGTACCCGCTTCCCATAGGAAGCGGTTACCGCAAACCAACCTTTGTTCCCATAGCATAGCAACAAAGTCCGAAGTTTAAAAACTAGTTGTCATCGTTTTTTACTGCTTCAAAAGAAGGACCTATTTTTCCTGTACTTGAAAATGCTCGTCATAGTTTTGGGCTATTGATGATACAACATTATTTTTAAAACTATCCACTTAAAATGGTTACAGTTTTAGGAAGTTAATTTCATTGAAGGGAAGATAAAATCCTTTTGTTTATATACGCTTATATTCCAACAATTGTTCGATTGATGTAATATGCAATAAAAAGTTTCGGGCTCCAAACTTTTGCACAATGTGTACATCCATGTTAAGTGTATACGAGTATGTAGTCTACCTCTATTGACTCCAGACGATCCACAATGATATTGAATATTTACCATTGTAAGTAGTAGCATAAATAAATTTGGTGTATATGTGAGACAATACATTCGAGGGATACCCCGGGGATCCAGGATAATAATGATACGACCGTAATGAGTTTTAATAAAATTGCATTCTCTACAATATTGTTTGTGGCATACTCTACATACGTCAGTGTCACGCATAATTCTCTTACAAGGCTGTTCATTTATTCATAAATTTGCCCAGGTAACATAATGCGGTGTACGTTGACACTAATTATAAGAGGGTAGAACCGCTACGGGTGAGTTGATTTTTTATCGTCAGCATTTTTGCCGTGGGCGATGTTGATAATACTCATAAATCGGGGCTGTGAATATCTTGCATACTTAGTGATTTCACTCAAAGATTCAAACAATGCAAATTGTAATTTTATTGAGAACAATATCCCTTTGTACTTTTCATACGGCCGTTGTAATTATGGAATGCAAACGAAATTATGGTATGCTTATAACCAATAATTGCTGAGTTCGTATCCCCTTCACACCTGCAAATCATATTACAGGTCAATCCACAGAACAATACATCCCGAAGAGCCAACATCTTGGTTCCAAATTCGGCAACCATTGACCTTTTCTTGTAACGGTTTTTCTACGGCCGCGTAGAAAAAAGCGATGAGGTCGTTACGTGCCAGAATGACGAAGGAAAACCAATCGAGCGTAATCGAGGGACTAAAATTATTGGAGCAAATGTAGATTTTGTAAGACTACGATTTCGCTCCGATGGAATAAAAGCGAGGGAGAAGTGGGAAGTATGAGGTGAATGTAGGAAATGAGGATATAAAGAGAACAGAGGGAGAGGGAGAGAAGGCAAAATATGAAGAATACTGTAAAGAGGTGCGCAAGCTCGCGAAAACTCGATGGCAGATACCGAAGTGCTAATAGGGGATGGGGTAGCCGATCGGAAGCTTTAGAAGATAGCTGGAGGAGCCTGAAGAATCGATTTTCTATTCATTCCTTGCCTCTTTCGTCTCTCTTTTCCACTCCACTCATTCCCGAACGTTTCCTCCTCTTCCACGTTTCGGATTCTTTTGTCTTTTTAACCAATTTGGCATTTACCTTGGGGTACCAATTACCGGAGATTAACGCTTATTCACACTGGGAGCGTTACTGTTAGAACATAATTGCGCCGCTTCGATTCAATCTGTTCTCTGTGTACTTCAAGGTTAAGCTTTTCGAGTGTAAATCTTCCTTTTTACCTTGGTGTTTAAACGCTTGCTATTTTTCCGTTCTTTATTGCTGATTCGTGCATGCTTTGGTTGTCTTATAATAGTTCGACTTTATTTCAGCAACCATCGATACTCACACTGATTGCTCCATTATTCGGCGTTCCGCGACTAGCGATGTAGCTGCTGATTTGGTTTTACGAGGAATTAGCTTATTACATGTGCCAATTGAATGAAGTAGAAGAGACAATCGCCGGAAATAAATACACATTGCATTAGTGATGCGTATTCGAATATTTTCATCAATATTAGTCGGTGAATATCCGGCGTACGATAAAAACAAGTTATACCTAAAAAAATGTCTTTCGATATAGTTATTAGAATTATCCAGAATTGAATCTGTGTGAATCGCAGAAACCTCGAGGAACTTCGTTTATAATAATGATTGTATCGCCTATGAAAAATTACAATTAAATAGTTTTTCTAAAGCATGGTAAGATCGATAATCGGAGACTGCATATACCTGGCAAGCCGACAGTAGATGCATTAGTGTCTCCACCGATCCTTTGCATGTACGACACAAACGGTCGGCAGAGGCTGACCCATAACGCGACTGCGATATACCAGGTTGTTGATAACTCCGTCCCGGCAGGCGTAGATAAACCCTTTGGTCTTGGACATTAATCTAGCTGACCACAAGAAGGAAAAGGTCAGCTGGGCGGACAGCCCTTGCTTCTTCAAGTGTTGGAAAAACACACCGTGTTTTTCCGAGGGCGGCCGAGCGACGGAGTCTTGGCAAGGCGCCACGCCGGCGCCCGCGGAATTCCAAGATGTAACGATCTCACGGAGCGAGTCGGAGCTCGTTATTACATCACTTGCTTTTCCGAGAACAATGTGGTCATGAAGATACTCCAATTCTAAAATCCCTCGCCCGCCGCTCTGACACAACATATACAGGCGCGGGGTAGAAGATCGGAGGTGAAGACTACGCTGGATGTTCAGTATCTTGCGTGTGCCGATATCCAGCTGTTTAAGATCATCTCTACGCCATTTGATGACGCCGAATGAGTAGAGCAGGACCGGGACAGCGAGCATATTGGTAGCAGTGATCTTGTTTTTCCCAGACAGATCTGATTTCCAGATACTTCTGAGACGCCGCCTATACTCGCTGCAAAGGGGCCCTCTCCTTTAACACCCTCAGCGTCTTATACAGAGCACTCATCGATGTGAAGGTACTTGTAAGAACGTGCGGCATCCAAGTGTTCGAAGACGCTCCCGTCCACCATCTGCACATCAGCCATGACACCCTCTGCTCTCCCTCTCCTGAGATGAACAGCGCATTTGTCCAACCTGAAGTCCATCCCAGGCACCCGCGTATACGTCGCTACGACGTTCAAGATGAGCTTGAGGGGCCAATACACTTTGAAAATTTAAAAAAATCGAAAGCAAGCAAGACTCGAAGAAATCGAAGATGATGAGCAATCAGAAGCGATTTTGTACGGTGCAGGAATAACCGATTGAGTTTAGATAAGAGTTTCTCATAGTATAAACTTCAAACGCGTTTTTCTCGAAGCATCGTTTTCAAAATCTAGCTCCATCGTATCTCTAAAACTAATAAACCGATTCTCTTGAAATTTGAACCACATATTCTAAACATGATTCGCAACAAGATGGCTCTCGATGGTCTTAAAATGTTGATTTTTACTCTTTTTGCGAAAACTGCGATAAAACGCGTTTTGGTACTTTATTCGTTTTTCATCTGCCATTTTTTATTTTTTGATCACACTTTATATCCGAGGATCATTTTGTAGCTGGTGTCATACTGAATCTAATGGACTTTGATTTTTTTTGTTTCAGACGAGCCGTTGCCGAGTTGTGATGGAGCTACCTAACCCACTTATTTTTGAGGCGTTACGTTAAACTATAGTTTTTGTACTTAAAAATGAATAAAAATGTATGCATTTTTGTAAAAATGTATTTCAAGACTTTATTCATCAAGCCCAACATTTTTATATCCATATCTTTTATAAAATCCTCAAAATCCATATCTTTTATAAAATCCCCAAAAAAACATCGCGAAAATAGCCTTGTTCGTCGCTCCAAAGTGGACTGGCCCCTTAAGACCGACGTCTAGGGTGATGTGTCGAAAAAAATCCATTTATTCATTGCATTTTCGGAAATTATACTTTCTTCGCAAATATTTTCGTTTTTGAGCCATTAAAAACATCGAAAAATTACCCGAGTTATGGGCCATCGTCGGGGTCGCGGCAATCGGAATAACCGACTACCGGACCTGCACGGCGCGTACGACATTTTTCGAGCGCCTTGTCCGCCCGTTGTCTATTGAGGTTTATCATTATTATTCGGGGTACCTAGAAAACTCAGCATGAGTTCCCGAAAATCACAATCTTCAAATAATAATGAGCTCCTTCGGCGAGAAAAAGGTGTGATGTATGGCCCTGGAATCGCAGACTGAGTTTAAAGCTTTCATCATATGTTGTGCATGTACCGTTCTTCATACTTAAATGCGTTTTTCTCGAGACTATATTGTGAAATTTTTTGGGCAAGATATTTCGAAAACTAATCGACCGATTTACTTCAAATTTAAACTACATGTAGCGCATACTGGTGTCTATTACGTATGGTTGAATCAACTCGATACAAATATATTCACTATCTTTAACATGAATCATAATTCATAGTTATTGGATGAAAAATCGTTATGGTCCGTTACACCGTCGCCATTCTTTCATCATTTATTTTTCTCTTTCAGTCCAGTAAGCGTAATAGCGACATACTTATAGATTATTAGATTTTCCCTATTTTTTGTTTCAGTCCACTGAATGCTGAGATAGCGTGCCCAAAAAGGGTGGCATCCATTTTTTCAACCCGTATTTTTTCAAGCCATATGATACGTGTAACTTTGTTAATAATTAATATTTTTCAATTTGTAAAGACGTATGTGTTCTTCATATTATGTTTAATAAACCACAACAACCCGAAAAGTCCTATGTCTGAAGAATTTCGAGTATATAAAACAGATCGGCGACCCCTCGCTTCCGCCCCCGGCGGCCACTACTTCGTACCCGCGTGCAGCCCGGAAGGCGATTGACAGGGCTAATAGTGAGACGCAAAACAGGAGGCCGCTGGGAGAAACTCTCTGGATAATTCTCCTCCTATACTCCACCACAACAGTCGACACGTTGTCTTCACCAGTTTCAACTATAAAACGTGTCTTCGAGAGCGGCATGAGCTGCTTAATGCATCCCACTATGTGAGGTCTCACCTAAAGGCGCTCGAGTATGTGGATGATCAGTTTGTGACTGACAGTGTCAAACGCCTTACGGAAGTCCATCCAAGTAACTGAGAGGTTACGCTTGTCTTGAACAGTGTCTTGCGTAATGCTGCGGTCCACCGGCACGTTCTCCTCACAACTTACAGGTCCTTCTCGGATCTCCCGTCATGCAACTTCGATCACGCGCGGAACACACTCATAAGGTATATTTGTGAAGATCTTACAGAGCGCATTCCGACACGTTATCGGGCGGTAGTTCTCCGTACGAGACAGAACCGCTTTTTTTAGAGTAACACCGTCCTTCCCTCTCTCAGCCACGCAAGGATTGGACCGTCCAATCGATGAACGACGAGAAGATGCGGGCCAGTTCGGTATGTGTGAACGTAAATTTCTTCCACCAGAAAATGTCAATCCCATTCGGCCAGGAAGCGGCGTGGTTCTTCATGTTACTCAGCGTCCTCTCCACCTCACCCCGCGTAACTGGAGGACAGTCACCAAGCTGACTCGGCTCTTGCCAGCAAAGCGCGTCGAACCGCACCAGAGTTCGAGTGCTTTTCAATCGAATTCCAGAGTAATTCCAAAACGACCCTCCTCACTACACAGTTCCCCCCAAATCCGTACCACTTGAACATCTGTTAGCCCTTCGTCTGGGATAGGCGCAGGTGGTTCGTACTAGCGGCCTAGGTCAGAGCGGAAGAGGGCGTTGTCTAACGCCCGACCCAGCCGCCTCTCTAGGTATCGCTTCGTAACTTCCAGGTTCCGTCCCTTTTCCACGTAGCATTTCTTCATAATAAGAAGGATAGCTTTGTTAAATATGTGCTTACGACATTTCAGTTCCGAGGTGATTTTCCGGATCTTAGGGGTGAACGCCCTCCCCGCCATAGAGAAGTATATCACTCACTAAACACAGGATGCCTGCTTCTGCGCTTCCTTGATCTTATTCTGGAGCTGTACAACGCTCCGCCGAGTCTTGACCACGAACGCCGCCTTGTCATTGCGGTTCCGAGGTCTCATCTCAACAGCCGCGTGATACATAGCCGAGTCCAAACTGAGGAAAAACTCAGCAGTTTCAGGAATTGCTGCTGCAAGGGATTCATTTTCATCACGCAGTGATTTTTCTCCCTCCTTGTTTCCCAGTCCTTTATCAAATCTACGCGCTAACCCCCGGGGGGCTAAATCCAGGGGGATCGACCTCGCGGCCGTCCGGCAGTGCTCCGCACTGAACGCGAGAGAGAGCGCCTGCCAGACAGCCCTGGTGGTAGTAACAAAAGATCGCCTTGTCGTCGCAACCAGGCGGCCTGGTCTCGCAAATGTTGTGGCAAGAGGTGTGCAAGCTACGGGTGCACTTACAAGGAAAGGTTGAGAGGTGTCCCTCTCCGATTTCGATTAAATTTGGCAGGTTTGTAGAACAGATACAAATAGGCGGTACGTTTTTTTTTATATCTGCGGAACCCAATATTTAATAGGTGAAACGCGCCCTTGAAAATAGGGATGATTTTCGTTTTTCGTCGATAACTCTTTAACGATACGAGATATGAAAACATTTCAAATTGCAACATTTTTTTTCCGTATACTATACATTGAAAATGAGAATGGTTCAGATAACAACAAATTATATATTGTTTATTCCAAAAATGCAATTTTTTGATACCTATCTCCGAGAATTTTCAACCGATTGGCATGTAAATTCGCACACATATGGCTGAACAAGGGGGGGGGGGGGCGACGGATTTTTTGGTTTTCCGATATGTCTTAATTAAGCGGTTGAAATTGCCCTTTTATTTTTTTAGAGACACGCATCGAATAATCAGCTACCCTTTTGCCATTCCGAGTTAAATCCACGTCAATATATGTTTGTTCTCTGATGCGATTGCATATGCGTAAATACCACTCCACGCCCCCTCTGCCCAACCATCCGCCACTTGAAACGTAAACGTTCAAAATTTCTTACGGTGTGGCATGGACGAAAATTCGTAGAAAAAAATGGATTACAATGAAAGTTCAACCAGTAAAAATAGCCGAAACAAATTTTCTCGATTTGGAGGCATTCCTTCTTAAGGGGTCAACGCACCGTTAAAACTTTGTTCTTTCCATGACTTTTGAACGGGCTGAGATATAAAAAAGTTTAAAGGGAAGAAGTGTTGTATTTTTCGACTACTAGCCTTTTACGATGATAATGGCGAATATGACAACAATTTTTTATCGTTAATTGCAATCATTCGTCACTGACTAATGAAAATCACTCTTCCGTTTTCCGCTGATACGGGCACAGAAATGGGTAAGGCTTTTGCATTTATCGATTAACTTTGTGCTTCGGAAAACGACGGAATTACAATTGTATATTTTAAAAAATCCACTCCTCTCATCGTATCGGGAATACTATCTGCAGAGATTACGCCGTCTTTGGGTTTCCGCTGCAACTTGTGAACGAAGTTATGCAAAACATTTTATCAGCTCAAAACGCTGCATCTTGCTTGAAAACGCCAAACCAATGAAAGAAAATAATACTTGGGGTGAATAGAGACTACCCTGAGATAACCTTGAGATCACCTTATTATGGATTGATAACACGTTTAATAAGAGCGCGAGTTCTTATCTTTTTTGCTATACGAATGTACGTGTGCTGATAAATTGCGTATATAAATTCTGCAACGCTCATTATTGCAGCAGTTTACGATGAAAAAGCCAGTTGTACTTTTTGGGTTCTAAATACAAAAAAATGTACGTTAATCCCGTCACCATTATTAAAGCTTTATCTATAGCGATAAGTGCTATGAATTTTTCTCCAATTCCAGTCACCGATCGGGAAAAACAGTTCAGTAAGGACCTAGAAAACATAATCAGGGAAGCGAGGGATCAACCTATGGAAATAGAATTCGAAAACGTTTTGGATTTTCTGTCACCAAACGAAACTCATGAAGCTGCCACAATAGAAGATAACAGTAAAGAAGATTGGCACGTACAACGATACCTGGATCCCGAAGTTGGTGAACATGTATGATGTAGAAGAATTGAGTTACGAATACAAGAGTTGTGGATTACTGGAGATCCGGGACAGACGGGAATAGAAAAATATCAGCTGTTCAGAAGAAAATTAGAAAGGTGAAATCAATGCGGCAGTTACGCCGATGAGCCCATAGTATAAAAAAGGACGGCACCCACAAAGAAAAGTTAACAAAAATAGTTCACTACACGTTAAACAATTTCATCGACGCTTTGGACAAAAAGATGCCTGTCCATGATATTGATCTTCGACGATAGACCTTACGTGCACGAGAAATTGTAGAAATGCCAGCCGTAGATTTTAAGGCATCCGCTTCGTGGGTGAAAACATTTAAAAACCAAAATCGAATTGTGTCGAGGAAGATGACTGAATATGTAACAAAACAAAAGTTATTGAATGCTGATACACTTCAAGATAAAGCCAAACAATTCATAGAAACGGTGAAAGTCAATATGGCCAACGTTGGTGCTGAAAGCACATTTAATTTTGATCAAAGTAGATTCAATTTACAGCTACATACAGGCCGCACATTGACGAAAGAAGGGCAGAAATCCGTTGAGACAGTAGTGCAATCGAAAACAGCAACAACACACAGTTATACTATACAGCCATTGATTCCTGCGCGTGGCAAGCTTTTAGCACCCTTGATGATCGTTTTAAACGAACCTACTGGCAAGTTTGGTCCTCGCGTAGAGCAAACTATGTTCAAAGCCGAAAATATATTTCTATTGGCTTCGAAATCTGGAAAATTAACGACTACTCACTTCAAGCGTTGGTTTCAAGAAATATATATTCCTAATACGGGTTCAACATCGATAATACTTCTGGATTCTTGGAGCGTTCAATGCCCAGCTGCATTTAGAGAAATAGATATGCAAGAGAGGGGTATTAGAGTTTTAACCATTCCAGCAGGTAAATACATTTTACCAGTATGATTAGTTCTGCAGACAACAAGTTTACATCATAATTAGCAATTCTTGCAGGCACAACGGAAATCATCCAGCCCCTTGATGTTTATGGCTTTCGTGTATACAAAAACTTCGTCAAACACTTTTCTGATATAGTAATACTATACAATTATAACGTCAATCTACACTTGAGAGACAATATTGTTAACCCCTTCACTGGTAAAGGATTTAAGAGTGAAGTGGACATTTCTGGTAGGCTATTTTTTTCTTACTATCAACTTGAAATTTGGTACTCGGCGGTTTTTGGGGTCGCTGATTACGAATCTGCACTCCAAATTTAGAAATTCAAGATGGGGGATCCAACATGGCGGAACATAAATGCAAAAAATCACTTGACGAGAGCGAACGTTGGTACTCGGGGGTTTTTGAGGTCCCTGATTTCGAATCTGCACTTAAAATTTAGAAATTCAAGATGGCGGATCCAATATGGCGGACCAGAATGCCATAAGCCATTTGACCAGAGCGAACGTTGGTACTTGAAATATACTTTGGATCGTAAAAACTGCAAAGGAAACGAATTGGAAAAACTTAATTAAAAAAAAGGACAAAAAATATTAAAAAATAAAAAACAAAACGAAAAAAATCAAATAATAGAAAAACAACAAAAAAATGCATAAAACTAATTTAAAAAAAAATATGAAACGAAAATGAAGTGTTAAATCCTACCATGCAGCCTCCTCGTGGCATACTTTGGATCGTATAAAAATTGCGAACTAATGATGGAGGTGAGATATAAATATGTATTTAATTTCTAAATTTGGAGTGCAGATTCGTAATCAGGGCCCTCGAAAAGCCGCGAGCACCATTTGTTCGGGATTCCGCCTCGCCTGATAAGCGGGGCGAGCTTCCCGATCGGCTCGCGCCGAGGCAGCACCTCGTGGGCGCTCTCACCTCGCCTCAGAGCGCATGCTCTGCTGGACGTGTGCCGGCCGGCACGCGAGAGCGGCAATCTTCATCTTTCTGTTTCGTCCTGACCGTGCTCCGCGACACTTCGCTGCTGGTCACGTCCACATTCTTTAACCGAACCCGCTGTTAAACCCGCACCGCACTCATTACTCGTAATGTGAGTCAACGTGTGCATTCTGCACTCGTCACCCGCACGATTGGCGTATAAGACGCAATCGCTACCCGCCATGTCTACATCGCATTTTCGTAATTGTAAGCGCACCGCGTGGCCTGGCCAAGACCGCGTGTGTCATCAAAGTTCCACTTAACCGGCCATTTTTTTCCAGTCGTGAGAAATCGCCACGAGATCAATAAAATCAGTGCGCGATCTCCGACATTGTCTACACCGCTTCGCTTTAGTGTTAAAACCGCTCGTTCACCCGCAACAATTCAAAACATTGACTCCTGACTCTTTCAATAAAAAGACAAGCGGATCCCGCGCTAACACGTCGCGTCTTCGAACGACTTTATTTACCACGGTGTGCACGACCCTCAACATCCCGGCATTAGTCCACTCATTCCGCAACACCATTTTTTGCTCACATCAAACGACTTTTTGCATTTTTGGTCGGTCATATTAGATCCACCATCTTGAATTTCTAAATTTTGGGTGCAGATTCGTAATCAGCTACCCCGAAAACCCCCGAGTACCAGCGTTCGCTCTCGTCAAGTGATTTTTTGCATTTTCGGTCCGCCGTTTTGGATCCGTCATTTTGAACTTCTAAATTTTGGCTACAGATTCGTACTCACCGGCCCCGAAAACCCTCAAGTACGGGTTTTAGTACTGAAATTCTAAGAAATTTCGTATATAACGCATCTTTTTCGACAGCCCGCTATATGGCGGTCTCACCAGTTATGAGTTTAATTGTTACAATCTCTTACACACAATCAGTTTTCTTCTCCACGATTTACAAACCTCTTTAAATATGCGTGGTACAAAAACGGTTACGAACAAAAGAGATCACCGAACTTCGAAAATCCCGCAGAATTATGCTTTTCACAAAATGCAGTGGCATGCGATATGTGCGGCGAAGCAGCTCCTATCACTTGTGCGTGGTGCAAGAAATCTCTTTGTTTCAAACACTTTTACCATGACTATTATTATTGTAATACGTATAATTCATAAAAAAGTACAGTTGAAACAGTTATAAAATAAGTAAGTGCAAATGAATGTCCGATTGAATTGTAATCTCGAAACAATACTAATGCAATAATATACAGTAATAATACAGTAATATACAATAATCATACACATGCATCGCGAAACAAAAAAGTAGTCCGTGATTGCGAGCCTTACGTGTGCCCGTATTAACGGAAAACGGAAGAGGGATTTTCATTAGTTAGTGACGAATTATTGGAATTAAAAATTAACATTTGTTGTTATATTCGGCATTGTCATCGGAAACGGCTAGTAGTCGAAGAATACAACATTTTTTCCCTGTAACATTTTTATGTATCTCGGCATGTTCAAAAGTTATGGAAAGAACAACGTTTTTAACGGTGCATTGACCCCTTAAGAAGGGGTCAATGCCCCTTCCCCTTCCACCCTTAAGAAGGTGGAAGGCATTCCACCGAATCGAGAAAATTTTTCTCGACTATTTTTAATCATTGAACTTTCATTGTAACTCATTTTTATTTCTACGAATCTTTGTCCATGCCGCACCGTAAGAAATTTGGAACGTTTACCTTTCGCGAGGTGGACGGTTGGGAGGAGGGGTCGGGGAGTGGGATTTACGAATAGGCAATCTGATCATAGAACAAACTTATATTGACGTGGATTTAACCCGGAATGGCACAAGGGTAGCTGATAATTCGATGCTTTTGTCTAAAAAAATTAAAGGGCAGTTTCAACCCCTTAATTAAGAGATATCGGAGAACCAAAAAATCGGGAGCCCCTCCTTGTTTAGCTATATATGTATGCAAATTTACATCTCAATCGGTTAAAAATTCTCGGAGATAGGTATGAAAAAATTGCACTTTTGCGGTAAACAATATGAAATTTGTTGTTATTTGCATCGTTCTTATTTCCAATGTATAGTATACGGAAAAAGAAATGATGTTGCAATTTGAAATTTTTTAATATCTCCCATCGTTAAAGAGTTATCGACGAAAAACGAAAAACATCCCTATTTTCAAGGGTGCGTATCACCCCTTAAATATTGGGTTCCGCAGATATAAACAAATACGTATCGCCTATTTTTATCGGCTTTACAAACATGCCAAATTTCATGGAAATCGCAAAGGGACACGTCGCGACCTTTCCTTGTTAGCCCCACAGGGCCCGTCTCCTCGCCACGTATGCCCGCCGCGACGGTACGCTTTCCCTCCAGTTACGAGTGAGGTCCTCCGTGAGTACCTCCGTCCATTCGGGCGCCGATTTCGAGCCGTAGTAGTTACCGTGAATCCTGTCCAGGAGAAGGACTGGTTGTGGGGGGCCCTTACAAAGCGTATTCCGAACCTAGTTTTCAGCGTGTGAGGTGCCTGGCCTGGCACGCCAGCGAGGGAGCGCTATATTGCGCTATATACATCTCCCGGGCGATGGGCACGCCAGCTTCCCTACGCCGGAAATATTATTTAAAAATTATTATTTTTTTAAAATAGATATTATTGCTCCGGGCAACGCGCTTCCTCAGTTTGCACTGGGAAACATTCACCTACCCCCGGGGGTTAGGCTCGGTCTTAACCTAGACCGGAACAATAACGCTGGGCGGCACTCGAGGGTTTCGACATCACCTCGGCGGCTGTCCAGTCAAAAAGACGCGCGAGAATTCCAATATATCGCTCTGCGATAGCCGCTCCCTCAAGCCAGAGGGTTAGCGGCTACCGCAGTCCACAATCGTGTTGTCTGAGTAAACGGAGGGACCCAAGTATGACCGCCTTTTGTATCCGACCCGCTAGCAACCGGACACCGGGTTTGCAAACCGGTATGCCAGCGAGGCCCGATACAAAAGACTTTTTCATCCCCCCTACCGCGCCGATGATGAGGACAACGAGAGTTACCCTGAATCCTCGGTGCAAACGACGTATCAGGTTGATAAAAAAATTTTGTCGCAAAAATTTTAAAAATGTCTTTTTACGCATTGACGCAATATGACATCGAGCTATGTCGAGAATATTCTGGAATGTTTTCTACTCTTCCGCGTGACAGGGCATAAAAGGGCGAGCGCGCGTCCTAGTGGACAGAAATGGCTTCGATCTCGCAGGAGCAACTTCGAGCGATCATTTTTTACGAGTGGTAGCGCGGCACAAACGCAAGCACAACTACTAAAAATATATAGGATGCATTCAGCGAGAATGTAGTTTCTCATCGAACAGTCCAGCGTTCGTTCAATCGTTTTAAATCTGGAGACACAAGCCTTGAAGATAAGGAACGTTCCGGACAACCGTCGACCATCGATGATGAAGCATTACTCCGCTGCATCAAAGAAAAACCGGAAGCAAGTACGCACGAGCTAGCAAGCGCACTTGGCTGCACCCAACCGTCAATAGTCAATCACTTACACAACTTGGGATACAGGAAGGTTCTAGCTCAATGGATACCATCACCGTCTCACCGACGACAATAAGAACTGTCACGTGACCATCTGCCAGTCTCTCCTGCTTCGCCACCATCGCAAGGAGATTTTAGAAGATCTTGTGACGGGAGATGAAAGCTGGGTCTTGTATGATAACAGAACGCGTTTAGCCTACTAGCTTCCTATCCGAGAAAAACCGCCACACCAACCGAAATCTGATCGTCACTCACAAAATATTTTGTTGTGCTGTTTCTTGGACGCAAAGGAAATGCTGTTTCACAATTTTCTCCCTGTAGGTAAGACGATCTCCTCTACATGATACATCGAGAATCTCCACGAATTGGCAAAAGCTATAAGAAAAAAACGGCCAAGACGCGCGACTGTGCACCTTCTCCACGACAACGCGGGACCCCATGTCGCAAAAGAAACCCACAAAACAATCACTGACCTTCGCTGGAATACCGTTCCTCATCCACCATACTCTCCCGACATCGCGCCATCTGACTACCATTTGTTCAGACATTTGAAGGCATATTTGAGGAACAAAACTTTCAAAAACGTCGACGATCTCAGAAGGGATAATTCAAATTTCTTTGAGTTCCAGCCACCGCAGTTTTGGGCAATGGGAATAAATGAGTTGCCAACTAGATGGTCGAGTGTCATAGAAACCGATGGCGAATATATTGTTGATTAGAAATGTTTTGTATAAGATATATAAATAAATAAATTATATTGAAATTATTGCAACAAAACTTGTTTATCAACCTGATAGTTCGACCAGGAGAGGCTGATACTTGAGCCGTTTCTCCTCTTCCTTTCGCGACACGTTCACTTCGGCCGGAGCTGGAAACTCAATGACGTATATAGTCTTGTCGTCGAAATCAAAGAGAACAACATCAGGCTTAGTGCTTGAAGCGGCCCATTGGTCGCGAATGAAAAGTTCCAACTCAATATCTCCTGATAAATAAGGCGGCATGGGCTCCCGGTCTACCCCATAAGAGTGCCGTAGATGGTAGTACAACACTCTTAGGGCCGCGTTATGGCGACAGATATAGCCGGAGACTGTATATACTCGGCAGACCGACAGTACAGGGTGCGCCAGAGAAACTTACTTATTTGAAAGGTCAATAAAAACAAAAGTACTTCAATTATTGTTTAACATTTTTTTTTATTTGAGAATACAATATCCCAATTTTTTTTTCATGCAGTCTTGAAAATGACATCGGATAAATGGCGACCCCCATTGCGCCTACACTGATGAAGTCGATTTTTGAAATTCGTATCCACTCTTTGCAGCATATCAATCGGTATGTTGGCAATGGCGTCGCGAATGTTGTTCTTGAGGTGTGCTATGGTCCGTGGTCGATCGACATAAACCAGAGATTTCAAATAACCCCATAAAAAGAAATCGCATGGAGTCAAATCTGGAGAGCGTGCCGGCCATTGGAGATCGCCTCTGAGAGAGATGAGGCGGTCGGGGAAATGTTGTCGCAACAAATTCATTGAGTCTCGTGCTGTGTGTGCTGTGGCTCCATCTTGCTGAAACCACACGTTCCTAACGTTCATTTCTTCGAGTCTTGGAAGAAAAAATTCCTCGATCATGTTCCTGTAACGAGCTCCATTCACGGTAACTGCGCGTTCGTTTTCTTAAAAAAAATAAGGACCAATTATTCCCATTACCAACATCGCACACCAGACAGTAACTCGCTCACAATTAAGTGGCTTCTGGTGAAGCTCACGTGGATTTACACCACACCAATAACGCATGTTTTGCTTGTTGACGTAGCCGGAAATGTGGAAGTGAGCCTCGTCACTGAAAAAAACGACCGCGTCTTCAGGCAGGTTGTCAACCAGCATTTCACATGCATTTTGACGGGCAACAAAGTCGCGTTCAGTTAATTCTTGCACAACAGCCAATTTATAGGGATGAAATTGAAGGTCTTCATGGAGAATTCGTCGAACAGTGGTGTCAGAAATTCCCATAGCAGCTGCGTGTTTGCGAGCCGAACGCCGGGGAGAACGCACAACTGACTGCCTCACTCTTTCGAAATTTTCCGGAGTTCTGATGGTCCGTTGAAGTCCATTTCTGGGTTTAGCGACACTTCCACACTCCCGAAATGAGTTAACCCACGACAGAATCGAATTACGGCCAGGAACGAGTCTGTGAGGAGGAATTTCAAAGCGAGCGCGGAAGGCACGTTGCGTAGCAACAAGTGAGTGACCGTTAGAAAAGAAGCTCTCGACTGCGAAGGCCCGCTGCTCTCTAGACCAGAGCATGATGGCAACTGACTGGAGGGAGAAACAAACTTGGGAACTTCCCCCTCCAGATGTGCCCCCTCTCGCCCCTCTACCCGCCCAACTCACCGCGCGGGAATTTTTTCAAATAAGTAAGTTTCTCTGGCGCACCCTGTATATATGACTATAAATAAAAGCTTGGGGCTCTCAAAATTTAGACATATAATATTTAATTTGAAGAAATCTCTTAACATATCAACTGTATTTAATTTACTGTAAAAAAACTTTAGTGTTCTTAAATAAAAATTCTGAAACTGAGCATAAATGTGTGATAATCATTTCTCTAATTAGTATTGTGCCAAATTAAATACGGTTAATGAAACTGAATTGATAAGATTTATCAATATTTAAGAAGTTGAGCGACACTTGCTTTTATTTATTGTTACATGAAGGTGAATTGGAAAAAAAATATTTTCTACTTTTTCATAAATTAAGTAAGAGCTTGTTTTTCGAAAATATTTTAGTTTACATATAAACTCCAGAATTTAAGGCGAAGGATTTTTTGTTTCTTTACTCATTGTGGAACTGGGCACGACTATGAAATATGGTCCGTCGTCCTCGTTCGTCAGTCCCGCCTCTTTCAAGTACGTGGGACAGACTATGGTCTGAATAGTTTTCCCGAGACCCATCGAATTGGCCAGGATACCGTTGACCTTCTGTGAGCGCATTACGGCGAGCCATTTTAGTCCGACAATCTGATGCGGCACAAGTTTGAAAGCGGTCGAAATACCTGCGAGCTGATGGCTGATCACCGAAACACTGGTGGCCACGGCTTTTTCCATGTTCGCTGAGAGTTTCAGCCACTTCTTCATCAGCGCCGCGACCATGTGCCGCGTCGAAAATTAAAGCTGAGCCGAGTTATTTAATTTTCTTTTCCCTTTCTTTGGTTTCGTCGTCTTCTGAGTCGGCTTCTGTCGGCCTCGGGGAGTTCTCGACGTCGCTGTCACTGTCCTCGATACGATTGACGATCTTACGTCGCGTTTGAAACTCTGGAAACGGTCAAATTACTATCGTCGTCCGCTAAAAAAAAAGACGACACGAGACGTTTGTCCTTTCCCCGCTTTATTTTGTGGATAAAAATTGCGAACGAATAACGAGTATAAAACGAAATCTGCAAACATTGTTGAGGAGTCTTGACTCTACCTGTGTCCCTTTTAATCATACACTTATCGGACATAGCTGAGCTTCGAGCGACATTACAGAGACTTTTGACCCGAAACATTGCGTACCAATATTCGAGCGTTTTTTTCCCGCCTTTTTAAATCAATTTTGTAACCATAAATAGGGCTGTTTTTTAATGCACTGATATTCACTTTCACTGCTTTCCACTTTTACGCTCTAACCCTACTTGGAGGTTACAGCCGACAGAAGCTGTACACTTGAAGAATCTGACTGTTTTGACACTAGCACGCCATCGTTTGTCTTTGGCGGCGAGTCGGGAAACGCTGCAGACGTGACTCGCAATCGAATCAAGTTATGCAGGCATGACTTTATTCGATTGAGTCTGAAACGGCATGTGTGGAAGAAGAATAATTTCTATGGGGAAAAACCGCTACAAAATTCGGCCGAATGATATGAGACCTCAAGATTGAGTAGACGGATCGAAAAATGACGCGAGCAAATCGATAGGAAAAAATCTCATTACATTGGTAAAATGTCATTAGACTTTGGTTCGTCGACGCTTTGTCGCCTAATTTCGATTATAAGTTAAACAATCATCTGCTGTCCCATCTTAGCTGTCCCATCTTAGCAAGCCCATCTCACTGGATAAAGATTGGCGGCGTATCGTCGTCCGTTACAGTGGTTCTCATCTTTTTTATGCCTATGGTGCTCACATTTTCTGTTTATTACTCGACGTCGAGACACTACCGCGTCTCTTGATGCGTACTACGATCAAGGGCTCGGGGGTATTCGAGAGGATATCGTACTCGACAATGAAGCCGAGGACGCTCGTCACATTGCCGAGGGTCTTCTGTTTACTGGCTAGTCTCATCGAGCGGCGGCATTGATTCTCGTCGATGACTTCAACTGCGGCTAGCCTGACGAGTGGCTCGTAGCTACTTTTCAACATTGAATGAGAATTACTGACTGAGAGTCACGTTGGGTTTTGTCGTAATCGAGGTTCTCTTTATACCGCTGTAATTCTCCGGAACAGGTTACAAGTTCTTCGCTCTGCTGGCCGGCCCATCGACCGCTATCGGTGGCTTTTCTATCTGCAGGTCCAGCATGTTGAGCTTTGCCATGTGCTCGGTGATGGCGATCGCAGCTTGCGGGGCATCGTCGGTCATCAGGTCGTGTGACTTTTTGAAACTTGTATTTCTCAGTAGTTTGTTTGCATTTGCTTGGGCCATATCGTGCTTCGCCCTTGTCTTTCAGTTCGCGAATGTCTCCACCTCGAGCTTGCCGATTCAGCAGGTGACCGTACACTGCGGCACGTGGGGCGGCCCTATCGTTGGCGAATCTTGATACTTGGGACTCTTCAACTTTTGCGTAACGCAGTACTCCTGCGATGGTTGCGATTGATATTCAATTAATGAGATCACGAGGATCCTTTTATCTAACAATGTTTGTCACTGATCTTTTTACTTCATTTTCACTTTTCATCACCTGATTTTTGCCATCCGATCCATCATTTCCGAGAATTTTCTGAGGTCCGAATCTGCGATGCAAAGGACCTTCCTCAACTTTATTTTTGGCTCTGAAAAGAGCCCTTTTTTCTTGCGTTTACAACCTTCGTCATATTAATATTGCCCTAAAAAGGGCCATTTATTTTTTTTCCACTTTTAACTTTTTCTAATTGAGTAAAATAAATATATTTTTTGCACACCCTAACCACACTTACTTAGGAGTTAAGTTGCCATGTCACGATACACATTAAAACGGAGACACTAGTAGCAGGCGATGCTACTCGGAGGCGCAGCGTTCGCCCGGATGTGACGGTCTTGGGGCTGAGCAAAGCGTCCAAAACGTTCCTACTGCGCTATTGAGATAAAGTGTTAAGTGATACTTGAAAGGACGTATGTAGTTTGTTTATGATACGACCGAATGACTTTATTCGATTCAACACATCGACGAGTGGGAATAATTAACGACGTCAAAACATTGTGCGGAAATTCGTCTGAATATTATGAGATCTCAAAATTGAGTAGACCGATCGAAAAATGACCCAAACAAAATCGATAGGAAAAAATCACATTTCATTGGTCGAATGTCATTAGATTTTCGAATCGTTGCCGAGTTTTCGGGTAATGTCGATTCAAAGTTAAAAAGTCGTCTGCTAAAGCCCACCTTACTGTAGAAAGAGACACGGCGTCTTCGTCAGAATCAGTAGTGCTCATCACTGGTATCACTGGTGCTCAGTTGTGTCGATTTTTTTAATTACCTATCATCGAGACGCTGCCGCGCTTCTTGATTTCATTCAACAGAGGAAGCGGAAAAAACGGTAAGATTTCTTTAGTAAATTAAATTGAAGTACTATCTGTCAATCATGTGCCTGACAATAATTGGTGTGTCTACATAGTGTGGTTTTTACCCCTCCCTGACACACTGCGTCATTTTGACCCTGACGAATTTGGAATAAAATGCTCACTAGCCCAAAATTGAAAGCTTTTAATAATTGTTTACAACCATTCAATTTTACATTTTCCGAATTTTAAGTATGCAGACATTTTAAGAAATGTTTAAAGTGTATCCCTGATTTTTTCAATAACAAACGACTGAATGATTGTTAAGGGCAGGTGTATAAAGGGCTATCGGGGTCAAATTGACCCAGTGTGTCAAAGCCGTGGCCAAATATGTGTGTCGAGGACGGGTTATTATCTGTTTTTGTTTAGTTGTGCGTGTTTCAAGTCTCTATGAATTTTGTTCGTTTTATTGATTGTTATATAATATTTATTTTAAATCTTGTTGCAAGCGGCGTGGGAGACCGAGGCGCTTTAAGCGCCTTGTTTTTGTACGCCGTTGGAGTAGATACGTGACGCGGTTAAGGGGGGGCGGGGTGGATTCTTCCCAGGTATTTATCTGAATCGTTGGATTTTTTGTCCGACTGTGTTTATTTGAAGGTCGTTATTAGTATAATTCTAAGCGCCTTAGATTGGGCGCGTCGAATGACGTTGAGGTTGCTCTCGCTTGGTGATCCCGACAGCTGTATCCCGTATGTTTATGTGGATTTTATTATTGCTTTCCACAGTAATATTTTCTTGTTACGTGATAACTGTGATTTTCTTTCTTCATAGTTCGGAGTTGCATGTTCATTTTTTTTGTACCTATGAGTTTTTTTCGATGTCAGTCTTCGCTGGAAGTGCATTCCCAGGTATTTGACGCTGTTCTGTTCTGGGAGGGGTTGACCATTGAGGTTGACCGGTAGGCAGTTTCCTCTTCGCATTGCAAATGTGACATGTATGGATTGGTTTTCGCTTGCCTTGATTTTCCATTTGTTGAACCACTCCTGTATGTCCGTCAGTTCTTCTTGTAGGACGTTCAAAGCCGCAGTCGAATCCTTGTTGGAGCTAGTAGCGCTGTGCCATTGGAAAACGTTACCGCAATGATCCCTTGACGTCCTGGTCGGTCGGCTGTATGTACGGTGTACTGCACCGGACCGTAGACGCTACCTTGTTGTACTACAGATTTTATTTTGTAGATGCTGGATGCGTCTTGACCAAGTCGCACTTGAAAACAACGACTTTTGAGATAGGATAAGAGGAGAATAAAATATTGGGGCAGCGACTGTTTATTTTAAATAATAGTTCCGGGTGCCAGACCTTGTCGATTGCTTCTTGGATGTCTATAAATGGTGCAGAGTACTATTATTTTCGTTCTAAAGACTACGATATTGTTTTTGTTACTTTGTGCACTTGTTCGACGGTTGAGTGCTGACTTCTGAACCCGAATTGGTGTTCCAGAATTTTGTTGTCTCCGTCCAGGAGCGGTTTTTTTCTCTTTAGGAGGATTCTTAGGATTCTTAGGAGGATTCTTTCGAAAACGTTCGACATGATAGGCAGTAAATGAATTGGGCTGGATGTATGAGGAGACTTCGTTGAATCGCGTTCCTCGCATAGGTACCATTACGATTGGCGCATATTTCCATTGGCTCGGGTACTATGATATTCGTATTATGCAGTTAAAAAGTGTGGTGATGAAGACAAAAGTTTTTTTTTCCAGCAGTTGTGTCAGAAGCTGTCCTGTTACTTCGTCGTATCCGAGTGCTTTTTTTGGGTTGAGATCTCTGGCGATTGTGCTTGTAACCTCTGGTGGTGTGAAGTGCCGTATCGGTAGGTATAGAGCGCCTTCCATAAACTGTTTGACGAGTTATTCATTATCAATATTTCCTGTTGGTGGTGGAGAGGTGAAGACATCTGCCAGATGTTGTGCAATGTTTCTGTTAGAAAAAGTAAGTTGGCTTCGATTTACTAAACCCTGGTAGCATTTTAAAACGATTCAAAATGCAATAGTTCTAAGGAAAATCGTATCAAAATAATAAGATTGTAGCCACACCACCAAAATATTTGTAAATGTATCAAGATAATGGTGATAACAAGAGAAATATAAGCAATACGGAGAGGACATGGCTACCCGAACCCGTGGACTTTTAAAGAGAGGCGTGAGAGTACAGCTACACTGCTGACATACCTGAAAAAAATTGCTGGCATCGATTGAACTTGAAGGAGCTGCGTTGTCCTCAAGATTCGATACAGTCATCTCTTTTTGACGATCTACTTCTTCCCTCCGCCGCGTATCGTCTCAAGCCCACTATACACCTGAATATACATACCGCAGACAGATCCTCTCGGTCTTATGAAATCGGCTTATTGTCAACGTTTTCAATAAAGCAGCAGTCATCGAAAGAGCTACTTCTTGCAATATTCTCCTCTACATACGTACTTCTTATGGTGAATAATAAAGCAAAATGGTGCAGCCTGCTGCGTCAAATTTGATTCACTTTAGAAAACCAAGACTGTCCATAAAACGAGGATAAGTATAACTTATCGCATAAAGAGTACAAGGCGATTTTCATGTTTTTGACATTTTTAATCTGATTACTTCGCATTAAAGCGCTGCGTCGCATCTTGATTTCATTGCTTATCCAGTCATACGAATCAATTTTACCGAAATGCTCATCATACAAGTGACTGATTACTGTTCCAGGACTAAAAAGTTTGCCACTTTATTACGTAGCATGCACATTATCATGGACTACCACGTGGCAATTTTCCGGGTTTCCCGGAAAACCCGTGAAGTCCCTCCCGCTCGACGCTCACCCCGAACGCGGACCCATACTAGATTAGGTCCAATTTTATTATTGTTATTTATTTTTCTTGTTATTTATTTATTTATTTGCGAGGCACCTGCGTGCAAACCCACACACACACTTGCTAGGGATTTGGAGGAAGGATGTGGCGAGGAAACGACTGACGGTTCGTTGGAGGGGAAAAGGGAAATACCGACTCTGCCAACGCTCTCGGAGGCCAACGTCCGGCCAAAGTGGAGCAGCGATTATTGGTGGCAGCCTCGATCCGCTCAAGCAGGTTAGCCGAAGCCCGAACTGCGTTAAAAAATGCGGTTATCGAAGGACCTGCCTGAAATGCTCCTGGAGAGGTACGACGGTTTTTCGGTACGAGCGCAGATGATGACGGGGATCCCCGTCCTAACGATCCCTCTACCGAACTTTACTGGTCGATCGTCCTCGCGTGCCCCTCCACACACACACACACACACACACACACACACACACACACACACACACACACACACACACACACGCGCGCGCGCGCGCGCGCGCGGGCGCGCGCGCATACATGCGAACACACAGGCGGGTCGGAACGCGCCCCACCCGAAAGAAAATTCAGGAAAAATTAAGAGAGAGCTGACGATCCGCTCGCGATTATCAGAAAAAAGAGAACGTCGCCGTTGAGTGTCGAGCAGGGCGGATAGCGCCGGAGGGCCTTTACGTCCGCGATTAGTGCCGGTGAGGCTCGGCTAACGCGCGAATATGTCGCGAAATTGTGACCTCGGCTAGTCCTGACGTCCTTCGACGGAAGCCCGATGACTCGGGCCTGGCGGCGGCCTCCGCTTCACGGAGGCTGTGTTCAGTTTTTCCCTTTTCGGTTTTTCTTTATTTTTCTTTTGTTACTCCTGAGTCGTGCCATTCGGGGTCACGGCGGAATGCGCATTCTGTAATTGTTAAGGCGAGAAATGTCTTTAGGAGCGTGAAAAATAGGTTTTTTTCGGGATTTTTTTTTGAGGCGATAAAATAATCTGCTCATTTTGAAATTTGGACATGAGTTTATTATAACTGTCAAGTTAAAAAATAATTTTTATTTTGGGATGACCAACATAATGGCGGCGTTATTAAGGGTCTTTCGACGCCTGTTTTTCGCGACATCGAAAAGTGCTGCAGTTGTCACTCTTTTCCTGATGATCTGAAAAAGATTTAGTAAGTGTCATTCGTTTACTAACATATTAAGGGGACGGATATATCGAAAAAATGATGAAAAAGTGCAAAATTGAAAATTTGGGAGCCTTTTTACTCGAAAGTTCGAAGTTCCGACCGTTTTTCCGACATATTTGACACCAAAAAAAATATTTATTTACCCGCTACCTTTCAAACTTTGGGTATATCTTTCCGATAATACTACCGAGAGTAACCTCCCAAAATTTCATTCAAATCGGTCGATAACTTTTTGAGCTACTACACGAGCAGTTTTTGAAAAAGTAGTTTCGAGATAATCGCGTTTAAAGTTTCTATATGTGACGCGCTACCTGACTGCATGCTGACGCCGCGCTCTAGACTATATGCGATAACTCTGCAAATATTCAATATTTCGAGTTTTCCTTTGTTCAGTATATTCTTTGGGTATCATAGTTTCGAAATATGTAAAAAAATCGATTTTTTGTAAATTCTAAAGGGATTTCTCGCCTTAAGTTCCGCGGGGAAAAATAAAAGAATGTGGGAGTGACTGTGGGTTGTTCGACACGAGGACGACGAAGTGCGAGTGTGACCGACGGCGAGACTGCCCTTTCCCCGCGGAACCGTTTTAATTTGAGGAAAATTGTGAAAAGAGAGAGGAGAACATATTGTGAACTTTTCATTAATGATTTCAGTTTTGTTTTTTTTTCTTTTTATCGTGACGTGTGTCTAAATTTCTTTGCCCCTAACTCTGCCCCTCTGCCCCGATCCAAGGCTGCAGCTGGCCGGTAACTTAGGTGACCTGCGGTCGGACTTCGTCCGGCTAATTTTCCCAACGCCACGACGGCTGGCGCCTTTAAATGAATCTCCGGGAAAAACAGGTCCCTTTTGTGACGTTTTAAGGGAAGATGAATTTTCCGTCACAGGACATATATTCTGTATATGCAAACATTTTGCAGAGGTCACATCCTCGACGTTCTGACCTAGCCGCCACTAGTCATACCCAGGGATACATGCAACTCGCACATTAGGATGCAACGGTGTACAGCTGTGGAGCTCTGTGACACTCCGGTTATTAATCGCCGTCTATACTGCCCCGGGTCATGGCTCATGCATATACAGATTGTTTCCAAAGTGGTGGGTTTTAAGTGACGGGATAGGTGAAGCATCGGATTTGGTATACAGCACACTCACACACACGGTGTCTTTGTGTACCTGCCGGCCTTGGAGAAATGTATCGATTCTTGCCACCCGCTCCCTTCACTTCCGTCATACATTTTCTCGTGTCATTTCCCGACGCTATCGTACGAACTTCTGATGATGAACGACAACCATTTGCTGGACGAGCTCAATCGGCAAGTCGACCATACTGCTCAACAGTAAGTTCAAAATGGACTACGGATAATTTTCACTGTTATTCTCTTAGCAGTTAACTTAACAGTAGTTAGCAGTTCGTTAATTCGTCATAGTCGCTTCGCTGAGCTTGTCGAAAGTTTGTTTGACATTTGAAAAAAGCGCATTTTATTTCTACTTTAGATATTTGTTTTGTTATTTAAGATAGCAAGAAAACTGTCGGTATGTCGCAGAATAATATCAGTCTTAGCTAGTCAATGTATTTTCCAGACATGAAGAGAAAAATTGGAGAGAGAGATAAAAACTAGGATCAGAGGAAGGGAACAATTTCTGAACCCCCGGAAAATGCTTGTCTAGCTCTGACTTTCGTGTCATATAGCCAAACAAGAGGCCCCTTCACCTCTCATTTGTTCACTTCTCATTTTCACTACTTCTTTTCGTGAGATTATTTTCATTTTGTTACCGCCGCTGAATACGTATTATATATATATGTATATATGTAACATATATGTGGTAATTATATTGTCAGACCC
The DNA here is from genome assembly GCA_964007375.1 of Ophion obscuratus. Taxonomy (NCBI): domain Eukaryota; kingdom Metazoa; phylum Arthropoda; class Insecta; order Hymenoptera; family Ichneumonidae; genus Ophion; species Ophion obscuratus. The sequence goes on from OZ023313.1 coordinate 52,130,116, forward strand.
GCGTTCGTGATCGTCCTTGTACAATCGCGCGATTTCTGTACGAGCTATGGCATTAATTATCGAAAACCCTCACACCCCTCCCAGCCACTCTATCTCTCGCTCGCTTGTTCTTTTCCTCGCCGTCCGACATTTTGCTTCCGAGGCAATATCGTCGAAATGACTATACTTTTATATATTTATGGTGCCCACTCTTGTCACGCGTTCTATTTCTGTTCTTCCTCGATGGCATACACATTCGTGCATGATTTCCTGCATACAATTTTAAGGTTTCCTTGTTATCCAGCTTATATTTAATGCGAAGTTCTCTTGCCAACGTGACGACGTGAAGCATGGTCGATTAATGCGCTTGTCTCCGCACTGGACAACCGCATCGAGTTTCTGGAAACATTCTTTATACGTGTCTATGGAAGCCGAAAAGTAGTGTCATCTGCATATTCTGTATGTATGTATCTAGAAAAGTACCCGCGGGAAATTTTGGCGTTATTTTGGCATTGTATGGCGTTTTCATGTGTGTAGATACATATATATATATATATATATATATATATATATATATATATATATATATATGCATATATACATGAAGGTAGATGATTCAAGTGCATGTAGCAATCATCAATTTCTTGTCCGCTCGCAATCAATTAATTTTGGAATCTTCATATGGCGTTACGCACTTTCGCCATCCTATACCTTTCATTTTTAACAAACATTGGCACATCACTATTTCGGGTTCTTGGGAGACCCCCCAGGCCGTTACCCACATTCATTATTTTCTAACACACTACTGTAGAGTAAGCACATGGAGGAGATACGTAAGAAGAAAATGGAATCGTCTTGGCCATGTGCTGAGCAGGGAAACACTTTTTGGCAATCAATATTGCAAGCATTGCCTCCGCATGCAACTTTTATCGAAATGTCTCTTACGTGTCCTACCATACGTCCGGTGAATTATTGGATGTCACCGAGTACGTTAACCTTTGAAGATGCTTCTCACGCGGTAACTTCTCGCACTCCATACGCGTAACTGTACACGTGCAACATTCCCTTCCCTCCCCATATTTCCTCGCGTGACTCTCTCTCTGTCCCTCCCTCCCTTCTCCCTCCCTCTCTCCCTTGTCCCTCCCTCCCTTGTCCCTCCCACCCT